>JAULBS010087917.1:0-33479 GCA_032355785.1 Symmetromphalus regularis | reverse complement strand
ACAGATTAAAATAGCTTGGAAAGGGAATCCAAAAGTATTTTTAAAATATTTAATATTGGAAGGGATTAGTTATACATTTGCATCATGAATTTCATATGCAATATCTAGTTCAACTGTGGATCTTATGAAGACCATTAATTTTTTTTTCATAAAATCCAAAGTAGGCAGAAAACATCTCTGATATTTTTTACTGGTTGATGGCACATATATGAAGGATAAATCGGTGAAGTTTCAAAGCTGTGTGACATATACCCTTAGAGATAAGACTGTATTTGTGACACCAAATATTATTGATAAAATTTGTTGAAGTGGTATATGGTACCACAATTTCTTCCCATCACACCTTACACTTAATATGACTAGAAATTTGCATTCCCCATTGTTTGATTAGTTTAAATACCAAATTTGAAAGCTTTGCAATAATTATTACAACTTTTATGAAGTTTTGAAAATGATAATCAAGTGTTGTGGAAATTCACATTAAAAAATGCCACAAATCTGACAAGAACACAAAACTTCAAACCTCTACCAAAATTTGAAAAATAATCTGATTAAGCTAAAATTTTCAGAATATAGGTTTTTAATGGATATTTTGCCAACTCTAAGATAGAGTGGTGAAAAATTGTCAGAAAATCTGTTGATTTGACATGGAATGACCCATTATTTAAATTCTACTTGTTCCCAGTGATGTCTTTTCACAAGGTGTTCAAATTTATGTTCACTAAACTTAGTCTTAGACTGCTGGAACAGTTTATTCCAAGTTAAACATAATCAATTATTGTTTTTGATAATTTAGGAGAATCCTGATGCGACACTGGAAGACTTGGAGAAGCCTGGGGTGGATGAGGAACCACAGCAAGTTCTGCTTAGGTGGGGTTTTAAACATTTTGTAATATGTTAGTTAAAAAAAGAGAAAACAACCATTTAATACTGATCTTGGTTCATTTTGTATTGACCATTTTTTAATTTTTGTTTTATTGGCAACACGTTGGCAAAGCCAACAAATATGGGAATTTTGAGATGTTATAACAGCCAGCCATTGGTTGGCAACTCGCAAAACATAGTACTTAGTTATTTTCGTTCTAATTCAATTTGTTTTTATTTTATTCCCAGAATTTTATTTACATTAAACTTTAACTTAACTCTTATTTATAAAAAGTATATAAATTATATATATATTTCAAAGGCTGATCCAGGAATTTTGAAAGGAAGGTGGCCTAAAAAATTTTTTAAATTAAAGGGCGTTGAAGGAAAGTCAGGTTATTAGTTTAATGGAGAGTAAATTTGTTTTACCTATTCCCAGGTGTATGCACTTGCTTTACCACTGGCTTTGTTAATAAATATTAATACTTTAATTTTTTTAGTTTATCATGTTAGAGAAAGAAGTAATGTTTTCTGCTTACAGATATGATGATGCTTATCAGTACCAGAATATATTTGGACCACTTGTAAAGCTTGAGGCTGACTATGACAAGAAACTGAAGGAGTCACAGACTCAAGACAACATTGTAGTGCGCTGGGACTTTGGACTCAACAAGAAACGGATTGCCTACTTTCACTTGCCTAAAGCCAATGATGGTAACTGAATTCTGTTTAAAATTGGTTTTTCTTTGTTTACTTTTAAAAATGAAATTGAATGAAATCTTTACAGTTTATGAAACAATACATTTAATTGTTACTTGTTTATAAATGTGAATGATGATTACTGTTTTAACAAAATGTTTTGGCATAATTAGTTGACATGTGCATATTTCTCAAATATCTAGAGATGAAGTTGATGCATGGAGATGAACTGCGTCTGCGCTACATTGGTGAGCTACACAAGCCGTGGTCTGGAGTGGGACATGTCATCAAGATTCCTGACAGTATCCTTACACTTAGTTAATCACGGACATAAGCAAGGAAATAGGAACATTTGTATTCAGAATCAGCCATTGTGACGTGATATGATCAATTAACTTGCCTTAAAGCAGGACTCAAACATATTGCTTTTTTTGGTTAATTTTGGCAAAAACAGGATCTTTGTTTTATAAATTCATACTATTATGCGAAGTGACCTTTTTACCGTACCACGTTAAAAAACAGGAAGTATATGTTATTATATTTACTCAGAAAAATAACATTTCTGAATCTTTGGGTAAAATGTACTAAATTATAGCTTTTGTAAATATGTTATTGTTTATGAGGGTGTTTTTAAGATTTTTTTTAATGGGTTTAGTCATTAGTCTTTAACTCAAAAATGAGCACTTATCTATTAGGCTCCTTTGCATTGTGAATGCCAGTGATACATCTAACCATCTGCTTCCTGTGTTTGCTAGGATGTGTTAATTATTGATTGACTTCTATGCTTGTACAGTACATCCTGGCACAATAAAAAGCTAGAACCATAATTTTCAATGTTTTAAGAACTATTAAAATACTGAGTGCTGCATAGTTTTCATATTCAGGACAAACGTTCAGACATTGTCGATAACTACCGGCAAGATTTGCTAGTCATTAAAAATGTTTTTAAATATAAGAAAACTTTTTTCACTAACCAGGACCATTGGTTAGAGAATTTTGTTAATTTTTATATAGGGAAAGTGGTAGATATAGTTCTATGCAAGATCTCAGTAATATTAATTTATGATTTGTTTTTCATATCTAAAAATATTTTGCTTCCATGTAGTTCTCAGTTGTTTAGGAAATTTTTTATGACTTCCACCAGCAAACTTAAGTTAGTATGATATATTGCACTGAACGAGTCAAAGTAACCATTTTAATAACATTTTACAAATTGTGATAATTATGTATTCTTCATAATAAATTATGTCATTCTGTTTGGTAAATATGCTAGTGGTTTCTGTGTTTGAGTTTTGTTTTGAAGTACGTGTGATAATAATTAAAAGGCCACCCTGTTGTTTGTTCCTTACATTATTGCACAGACTACAGTGACGAGGTGGCCATTGAACTGAAGAGCAATGCTGGGGTACCTTCAGAGTGTACACACAACTTTGTGGTTGATTTCGTCTGGAAGTCTACATCATTTGATAGGTAACAAAGCATTAAGAGATAGAAACTAATGCCCACTCCTCGGCCAGGCAGGTAGAAGTTTTTGGGCATGAGAACAGTTTAAATTATGCTAATTCCCTGGAACAGTAGATATTTTTTCACCAAAAAAATTCTATTCCAACTTCATTCGTTATCAATATTACATGATGTATATTACACTATATTGGTTATGTTTGAATTTTCTAATTCCTCAGAATGTACCACAAATTTAACATAAATTTGTATCGTTCAGTGACTTGATTTCAGCCAATAAAAGGCATAATAGTTTCTAAGCTACTAGTCTCCTTTGCAATTGGAATTATCTCTTATTTTTACCACTGATAAAAATTGCATCCCTGTCATCAACTTTGTTGACATCAACATAACCATTCTTTAAGTCTTAAATCTAGAATTAGTTTTTTTCCATTATTTGTAAATTATGGGTTATTTCAAATACTGATGTCAAATATTTGGCTATTACAACAAAATCACATCTTTGTACAAGACAAATCTGAAAAAAGTTTGAATATTGATTTTTTTTTTCAGAATGCAAGCAGCTCTGAAAACATTTGCTGTGGATGAGACATCTGTGTGGGGCTACATCTATCACAAGCTGCTTGGTCATGAAGTTGAGGATGTCGTGCTCAAGTGCTCACTTCCCAAGAGGTTCAGTGCACCTGGACTTCCAGAGCTGAACCACTCACAAGTGTATGCTGTGAAGACTGTCCTCCAACGACCACTCAGTCTAATCCAGGTTTGTTGTCTACCAGTTGTCTAACTGGCTTTGAATGCAACACATAAGGTCAAAATTCCTTGAATTAACCTAACCATAAATCCATTTGATGCAACTGAAAAATGGATAAATTGGGAACTTTATAACATTTCACAGTGGAGACTACCATGCTTTGCTTTCTCGTGTAGCATTGTTTGATAACTAAAAACAATCCAGTCTGTATGAGCATATGCACCAAAATAGGTCCATTATTTGGTGTGTGCATTTCATTTGTTATTATCCATCTTACATTATACTTGAGTATTCAACTGCTGTAATACTGTAAATCATAAAATGATGTGAGAAAGACATTAATGGGGGGAAATGCAACACATACATCAAAGCAATAATTAATTGAAGCATTTTAAGTTTGTCAACTTAACTAAGTAAATGACCAATCAAAATGAATTAATAAAAATAAGCATTTATTGGAAGTCGTGTCATGATGCTCTAATTTTATTATTTAATACTAGACTAATATAAGTGTAAAGCAGGTTAGGGTGGATCTTTCATGTGAATAATCAACAATTTATATTAATGTTTTTAACTTTGCTTGGTTTAGGGTCCACCTGGAACAGGAAAAACAGTAACTTCGGCTACAGTAGTCTACCATCTTGTGAAGCAGAGCAATGCTTCTGTGCTTGTTTGTGCTCCATCGAACATTGCTGTTGACCAACTCACAGAAAAAATACATCGAACAGGACTAAAGGTATGATTATGTTTTTCATTACACAATATCTGGCTAAAAATTATTTAACATGAAAGGTAACACAAATGAATATTTAATACCCTCGAGGGTAGTCTGGATCTTTTTAAAATACATCTCTTAAAACAGTTAATGAGTGAACAAGAAATGGGTTATACAAAACTAAACTAATGAAATGATTACATATAGGCATTCTGTTTTATTTGATACCTTTTAATGGTCTTTTGTTTTTATTACTAAACACTTTTATTCCTGTGATATAACTAATTTGAATTTAACATTTGTTGTTTTGATACAGGTTGTACGTTTGTGTGCTAAGAGTAGGGAAGCTATTGATTCTCCTGTATCCTTCCTGGCATTACACAACCAAATCAGAAATCTGGAGAGGTTGGTGTTTTTTTTACTGTCATTTTACACTCAGTGTCTGAACTACATATTCTTGTTACATTTAAGTCCTATTTAATCAGTTTAGGTTAAGGTGAGACTTAACAATGAACAAAGCTTCCATGTTTCTTTATGTTTAAATTCATTACTTGTGAATATTTCATTAAGTGTATATTTTAAAATTAAAATGAAGAATTATATTTTTAAAAATGTAAATTTTATGATAATTGAAAAGGTTAGATTACACTAAAGTGTATGTTTGTGATATATGAGAAGAAAATGGTACAGGTTGTCCACACTTAAAATTGAAGAATGGAATCTGGTGTAAGTTATATGTGCAAATAGCGTTCCACCTGTTGCATTTGTGCACATACTGTGTAACCAAAACATTTTGTGATTTTTAATGGTAAATGTGTAACCTCGAAAATATAAAAACTTGAAAAAATCTGAAAATATCACAAAAAGTCTATCAAAAATATTTATTGTTAAAATAATAAAAAACTGATATGTTACCGGAATATGTATTTTCCGGTCATGCGCAGAACATAGGAACCATCAAGATAACAGTATATTCCATACAACAAGTTATTGTTTTTGTTTGAATGTTGATTATATTAACAAAGTTATATATAAACAAAGATTGTGAACAGTTGTTTCGCTAATAGCATATTGCTTTAGCCAGTTACAGCTGAGTACTTTGTTAAAATTTAAGCTTCAATGACAGCATACAACTGAGAGCCGACATGAAACAATGACAGCTTTTATATATTTGTTTTGTAATAAAAAAAAAATTTCAAACCAGATTTTGTAAACCACGAAAATAAAAACAATCTTAGATTTTTGAAACCTTGAAAATAATAAACCTCGAAATGATTTTAATCCCAAACCCATGAAAATTTAAGACCATGAAAATTTCTGGTTATACTGTATAGCAAAGAGCGAATTGTATTATGTCAGGCTTAATCACAGACATTTACATATGGGGAATCTGAGCCTCTCTAATATTAAGTGTACAGTACATGATACAGTTTTGGACAAAATACGTTTTTAAGTGAATGGTGGGCTCATTCTGGAAATAATTTAGTTTTGTCCAATTTTCAGGTACATTGGGTAATTTTTTTTTTAATTCTTGAAAAGTAGCATTTAAAAAAATATATTGTCAACCAAATGATAAAAGTTAAAGCAATAAAAAGTTAAAGCAATTTGTATAAAAGTTAGCAATTAGTTCATTTTCCTTTGGGCAGAATTAACTCTGCCGTGGACATGTTAGTATCCTCTTGATCAGTCAGTAGGATGTCTTAAGTTACTGTAATGTCTGTTCTTATCTGTTCAGCGTGCCCGAGTTGCAGAAGTTACAACAGTTGAAGGATGAGACTGGAGAGTTGTCCTCACAGGATGAAAAGCGCTACCGTGCTCTCAAGAAGCAGTGTGAGAGAGAGCTCTTGCAGGTTGGTTGCTTTAACATAGCAATATTTAATTATTTCTTGTCTTTGTTACAGGGTTTCCCTTGCTGCTTATCGAAAAGAGAAGCCTATGTAGCGGCAGTGGGTCTCCTCTAAATGAATGTGTCAGAATAACCATATGATTGATGTCCAATAGCCGAAAAGATCAAAATCAATGTGCTTTAGAGGCATCTTTAAATAAAACTAACTTTCCTTTTTACTTTGTTACAGAGTTTCTTCAGTCATCAGTAACTTGATATTCATGTTTTTTGGTTGTTGTATTTTTAAACTTTTTTATGCATTAACAATTTATTTGTTAATAATTATTTGTTGTTTAGAGAAATCAGTTGTGTATTGGTGTAAAACGTGTTGATAAATGTATTGGTTGGAGGTTGAATACCTTTTTATAACACTATTTCCATTGTTGTTTACTTTTTTACATGAACGTGTATGTTTTCAGGCTGCTGATGTCATTTGCTGTACCTGTGTAGGAGCTGGTGACCCACGGCTTGCCAAGATGCAGTTTCGATCTGTTCTGATTGATGAAAGCACGCAAGCCACTGAACCGGAATGTATGATTCCAGTTATACTGGGATGTCGCCAGGTACATTTTCAAGAGCATGTCCTTTAGGTCATTGTTTTAACAGATAGATTATATATTGTTCTAAATAAATAGGGTATGTTACATGTCATGAGATTAGACCCAGAAGGTCTTTAAGTGCATTTTTGTTAAACTGATAAAAATGCAAAACAAAGTTTCAGAAACCTGCCATTCATTTCTTGGTAAAACTGGACGGAAATTACACCTATAGGTAGTATAATAAACAAACTGTGAAGCAGTTGGTCATCGGATCAATCCTAATCAGTGGACCCAATTGCAGTTCGAGCTATTTTCCATTGCAGCCAGTGGTCCACAACTGGTTAATCAAAGGCCAAGGTATGTGCTGTCCTGTCTGTGGGACAATGCACATAAAAGACCCCTCACTGCTTATTGGAAACAGTTGCCTATGTGGTGGCAGTGGGTTTCCTCTAATGACATGTCAGAATGACCATACATATGACGTCAAATATCTGATAAGATAAAAAATAAACACTGCTCTAGAGGCTTAGTTATATTTTAAAAAACTTTACTTTTTGCAGCTGGTTCTAGTCGGAGATCACTGCCAGCTTGGTCCGGTGGTCATGTGTAAGAAGGCGGCACGAGCAGGGCTCTCCCAGTCACTGTTTGAACGACTCGTAGTGCTTGGCATTCGACCAATCAGACTACAGGTGCAGTATCGTATGCACCCGTCACTCAGTGCATTCCCATCCAACATATTTTATGAGGGTTCACTGCAGAATGGAGTTACAGCAGGTGAGTTCGGCAAAATATTGTTAAAAAATTTTTTCATTATTCTTTTTTACTGAGCTACCTATGTGCATTTTGGAAGAAATGAAATAGAAAATAAAATTCCATTTTGGCCCTTTTTATTTAATGTTAATTATTGACAATAATATTTGCAGGATATAATTAAAAAAAAAAATCTAACTTATGTCTTCGGAATTTTCTTTTTCAGCTGAGCGAACTCGCAAGAACATGGACTTCCCATGGCCACAGACTGACAAGCCAATGTTTTTCTACTGCACATCAGGACAAGAGGAAATCTCCAGTTCTGGAACATCATATCTAAACAGAACAGAAGCTGCCAATGTGGAGAAGTTAACAACTCGGTTTTTGAGAGCAGCAGTGAAGCCAGAACAAATTGGAATCATTACCCCATACGAGGGTCAGAGGGCCTATCTAGTGCAGTACATGCAGTACAGTGGGGCACTAAACAAAAAGCTGTACCAGGTACATCGCAAACTCAACCCTTAAAATTCATACGAAATTATTATGGCTTTTAATTATGGTGGTAATTTCCAGAAAATTTAAATAATGCATAAAATATGTTGTTTTTTAGAAAAATAAGGATGTCTAATTTCTAAAAAATATCTTGAGTTCATGAAATTATCATATTTTGTGCTGTATTTTTACCAATTAAGCACTTATTTATCACCAAATTATGTAGTCCAGTCTTGATCACTTTATCTGAATGTTGTATGTTGTTTATTTAAAAAGGAAATTGAGGTTGCCAGTGTTGATGCATTTCAAGGAAGAGAAAAGGATTTCATTGTGCTTTCGTGTGTTCGCTCAAATGAACATCAAGGAATTGGTTTTCTTAATGACCCACGACGTCTCAATGTGGCCCTTACCCGAGCCAAGTGAGTGTCACGTAGAATGCAATGAAACTGTTACCTTAGCAGTGAGACGATTCAGTTCTAAAGCACTGATATTATTATGTTAGCATTTTTATCACTGTTATATTGTATATTTTTAAAAATATAAAATTTTGAAAAAGAATGCATATTAAATGTGGTATTAGCATTGCTCCATTACTTATACATTAATTATGTCAAAATCAGAGAAGAACAATATATAAAGGTTGGTTGTCGGCTAGAGGTAAGATTTGTGATCTCATTGATCCCTGTTCCAGAAAGTGCTCCATGACTAGTGAAACAAAGGCTGCCATATGTGCCATCCTGTCTGTGAGAAGGCACATATAAAATACCTGTTGCAACTAATTGGAAAATGTAGCCTATGAGGTGGTAGTGTTTTTTCTGAGAATCATGTGTCAAAAATAGTGTGTAACATCTAATACATGATGATTAACCGATATGCTGGGGTGCCATTAAGCCAACAATCCTATCTTAGTGAAAATATAATGTAATAGTGTTTTTGAATGCATTTATGCTTATTTTATTTTTCAGCTAAATCAGATAAATATTATGTTTTGGGGGTTTTAAAGCTCTAATAAATTAGAAATTTGGCATAAAACTGCAGTGTTTAAATGTTTTTAAAATTTTTTTAAATTGTTTCAGGTATGGTGTGATCATTGTTGGAAATCCTAAAGTTCTGTCAAAGGTAATAACCAATGTGTATTCTGTTAAATATTGGGCTTTTTCTCTCTCCTAAAACACAAAGTTAATAGAAACCTGATTGAGCAGTTGCCTCTGTTATGTTGTCACTTCCACACATTCAAATCATGTTTTCTACAGTATGATGTTTCAGCACCCATATGTCATTAAGAGAGAATTTATTATTTTTCTTGTTAGGAGGCTGCATCCTTTTTTTGCTTAAATGACTTCATCTGTTTATTACTAAAAGTGAAAAATCATACATGAGGAAATAATTGTGAAGTTTCATTTATATTTTTCTACTATTGCAGCAAACTTTATGGAACCATCTACTGACATACTTCAAGGAACAGAAGTGTCTTGTTGAAGGTCCACTGAACAACCTGAAGGAGAGTCTGATACAGTTCAGCAAGCCACGCAAACTTGTCAACACAGCCAATCCAGTATGTATATTGAAAACCAGAACCCTTAGCCTATCATTTTTGTTATGTTTGGAGCTATCTATATAAGTAAATAATGTAAATATCGGAGAATGAGCATAAGAGATTTTTAAAAAATATTTTCTATGAGTGTCTGGGTGTCTCTTATTCTTAGCATTCCAGGGATTTATCCAGGAATTTTGTAAGTGTGGCTTAAAGATATTTTTAGTATTGAATGGAGAAGGGTTTTCTAAAGTTAATTATGATCAAATTATAATGGGTAAAAAGTAAAAATTGTTGGCTAGGTGCAGGGTTGTTTTGATCTGACTAGGCATTTCTTAATGATAGATTTTAATATTTGCTTTTGTACTGGGTTCTTCACCAAGACTATGTTATCAAATATTGTTTCATGTGATGTCTATAAAAGATAACTTTCTGCTTATAAAAAATGGATATGTGATGGCAATGATTTCTTTAATAGTCTAGACTATGTCTCACAATTACTGTCATTAACACCTAAAATCGGAATATCAGAATGCTATGTTATTATACTAAAACAAATGGAGGATAAAATGGATGATAATTAATACCTATTTTAATTTGCAGGGTGGTCGATTTATGAGTACAACTATGTTTGATGCTCGTGAACTGCTGGTTCCAGGTAGTGTCTATGACAGAAGTAAGCATGTTTTGGTGCTTATTCTAAGCCACTGAAAATATCGTCATCAAATGTGCAAATATAATGAGAAATAGACATGGTTTTTTTGTATTAGCAAGTAGTGAAACTATAGTTTGTTCAACTGAATAAAACTCTGCTGGAACATAATAACTAATAAAGTTTACAAGACTTCTTTTTGTCTTTAACATTAATATTTTCACTAAAAATATTGATTGATTTTGTCACAAAAAAGTGTTGGAGCAGGATGTAGCTTAGTAGGTAACATCCACCATAGGTGCAATGAGTCATCTGACTGATGCCCTTCACCAGATCCAGTTGGACTGCTTCTCATTCCAACTAGTGGTTCACAAAAGGTTTAATAAAGGCTGTGATATGTGCTGTCCAGTCTGGGGAAATACATTTAAAACGATTCCTTGCTGCTAATCAGAAAGGAGACTATGTGACTGTAGTGGTTTCTCTGAACACAACGAGTTGCAAACATCAATACAGGTGTGCACTTTGACTCATCCATATAATTTTTGAGTTACCCTAATTTTATAGAAAACTTACTTAGATTGCAATTTAAAATCCTGTATTATTGCTGCTATTTTTATCAAATTAATGTTATACAAACAGCAACAAACATGTATGACAAGGAACATGTGCCACAGTGTAATTGCATTCTAAACGTCTCGACTTAATATGTATACATGTACATTCCATTTAATATTAAACATAAAATTTTGGACATTCCAACAATACTATATGCACAAAATTTGGGTTGCCAGGCCAACAACTCGAGGTACTGTTAGGAATCATCCAACATTGTTTTCACATGATGAGATTAAAGTGCACTCCTAACAGCCACTGAATAAACTATGTGCTGGTGTGTCATTAAACAAACAATCCTTTCTTTCAAAATGTTGTTAAATTTGTTGTGATGACAATTTCAACTATCTTTATTTAAAGAGGTGTTTTTTTTGTAGATGTTACATATCGTGAGCCAGTGGTGCGAACTCATGACCAGCTGAGTTACATAGGACCAGAGCGAGCCTATCAAGGAGCCGCCCTCAACCTCCCAGTCCCGGTCAACATGTTCCTGCCACCTGTGCCACACCCCTTCCAGCCGCAACCTATGCCACTAGGTCAGTATTCAGTTTCTCCTTAAAGAATATTTCACAGCATGATTTGATTGTTTTAAAAAAGAAGTTGTGTAATTTGAAGCCTATTATTTTAATTTATGATTTTGAATCACTTCGTTTGCTAGGGTATGTGAGTAGAGGGATCTAGCGCAAGTAATTTCTTCCAGAATACACTGCTTTCTTTCTAAACTTGAAGCTTACAAGTGCTGGTTGAAAAGTCATTAACAGTTTTCAGCATTTACTTGTAAAATTGGTATAACTGTTGGAGTATTCACTGAAAGTTTCAAATTTGAACATTCTTTCCTTGTGTCTAATTTTGTCAGAAACCTTCTCAGTGGACCCAACTGCAGGTTGGGCTATTTTCCATTCCAACCAGTGGTCCACAACTGGTTCATCAATGACCTTGGTATGTGCTGTCCTGTCTGTGGGATGGTGCATATAAAAGACCCCTTGCTGCTTATCGGAAAGAGTAGCCTATGTGGCAGCATCGGGTTTCCTCTAAAGACATATGTCTGAATGACCATATGTATGATGTCCAATAGTCGATGATAAGATAAAAATCAATGTGCTCTAGTGGAGTCATTAAATAAAACAAACTTAACTTTACTTTTAATTTTGTCAGAAAATAATAGTATAAGAGAAAATTGTGTCAGCAAAACAGTTGCCTCAGAAAACACAAAAATCAATATTATTCCTTTAATGTGATAGAAAACATAAGAAAAACAAATTAAAACTTATCACAGTATAAAATAAGTATTTACGATATAAAATTGTTAAAATGTGGAAATTGTTACTTTGAAATTTTAACAAATATCTCAACTCAGTAGCTGATATTAATTATTTGTGCTGTGGTAGGCGATCATGAAACAAGTATTCTAGGTGTCCCCTTCTCTTGCTCCCCTCCCCCTATGCATACACTGTTTGCAGATTGGTAAGTGTCGGCAATAATTTTGTGAATGTCCTCTTAGATTAATTCAAAATACATAAAACATGTTTTATTGTTTTTTAAACCTATTTTGTTTTTTACTTAATAATTTATGTTTTTGTTATAGGAAACAAGAATATGCCTCCACCACGCAGAATGGGAGCAAATGCAATGCGTCACAAGAAGCCTCCACGATACAGTAACATGCAGCCGAACATGGCTCAAGTCAGTATGCTCGGTTCACAGAGTCAGGCCAGTCAGGTAGGTTAACAGATTCAAATATCCAACTGTATTGTAACAAAACTCGAGACATTTTCTATTGTAGAAAGAATAGACTTGCTAATTATTGAAACTATATGAAATTAATGGCCATTTGTCAAGGAGTCAGCCAACTGCTTTTATCTTATCACATACATTGGATACACGGAGATTACATAACAAGATCCCATAGAATACAATGAGTGTGTTTTCAATTGCCAAGACATAATGAGCTTTTATAACAATTTGGATTGAGTGATTCTCTTTAAATTATCTATGACTTAAATGTATTTCAGAGATGCATCCCAACCATATTCACAAGTTACTTTGACACAAGGTCATTTGTCAGTGAATCCACATACTTAAATTATCTATCATATAAATTTATTTCAGGATACTTATATTATCTATCACAGAAATGTATTTCAGAGGTGCATCCCAACCATATTCACAAGGTACTCTAATACAGGGCCATTTGTCAGTGGACCTGCATGCTTACATTATCTATTATATAAATTTATTTCAGGATGCGTCCCAGCCATATTCACAAGGTCCACTGACTCAAGGCCACTTGTCAATGAGCCAGCCATTCCAGATGAGTCAGCCTGGCATGTCAGGACTATCACAGGCCGAGCTCTCTCAGGTTTGTAGTCACTCATTTCCATGTCTGTTCCACAGCATAAGTAAATTTACATGGAGTAAATGAACTGGAGGATTTCACTGGAGAATAAATTTTATGTTCATTTCCCCAGTCCTAAATAGGTTTGCATGATCTTTTAATCGAAATAAAAAAGAATACACATTCTGCTCCAGTATTTAATGTGATAATGAGTAAGTACTAGGTTAGGCTATAGAAAGTGTGTATTTAACTTGTGTTTCAAAATTGCACAGCCCGTTTTATAGAGTGAAACTGCAATTGAGTTTCAGGACAAGCAAAGAAAGTGATCAAGGTTTTATATATTTTAATTATAATTGTAATAAATATTTACTGTGTTTATCATTTGTGTCCACAAATGTTGACTGGCTAAACTTGGCTTCATCATTAAGAACTTAAATGGGATGTTACAGATTTCAGTATCAGTATGATAAAAATTTCTCTTTGATTTGAAGTCATTTAAAGTAGACAATTAATTTCTTGTTATAATTTGACAAATAACTTTTAAATGCTTTACAGCTACTAGTGGTAGTGGTATTCCACTAAACATATTTGTAGTAGTAAGGTATATAGAAGTTTGGTTTTATGTAATTTGCTTCTTCAAAGCCTGTGTCTACTTTGATCTATGTTATGGGTTGGAATTAAAAGATGTACTCACTATAGATCGACACGTTCTTTACAAATACATTTTTAATAAGATGCATAACATATATATTTACAGGACAGTTTCCTTGCCGACGACTTCAAGTCTCAAGCTGATGGCATGCTGTCACAGGATTCCACCTACCAGGGGGACCGTTTCTTCTACGGATCCCAGCTTTCGCAAGGGCCATTTAACTAAAAGGGCACAAGCACAGGCGCCAGAACGGCGACATGATCAATGTGACCAGCAGACAAACTGATGTCGGTGAGCTACCATCTGCAGTGTCAGTCAAGAACCGTGGAGAAACGTGCTACCAAGCGTGTGAAGGTGAGAAGGAGGGGTACGGAGACAGTGAGACTCTCTCGCCCAAACCACGCAGGTAGCTGGTTGAGAGGAGACACCATGGCAGGACGGCAGACACTGCATCAACAAGAAGAACTGTCTGGAAACATCAAATGTCAAATTTTGTGTGCCAACAAAATGGCAATCAAGCGAATCATGCACAAAATAAGAACAATTGTGGCTTTTGGTAATCTTATCACTTGAGCCACGTTAGATGGTGGTTTTTTCTTGGAAGTTGGTTACTTTGAGTACCTTTCTTTATTGACAATAATTACATGGATTGCATCAACAGAGATTTCCAATTATTTGGTTGTACATCTAGATATCCAATCTATAAAGCTGGTGATTGTTATTGAATCTGACTTGTAGCTTCGACAAGGCATGGGAGTGTCGTCACTGATGATGATGTAGTAGGTTACAATTTTCAAGAGTTAGTTACATCGTTTGTTGCATGAGACAATTGTTTTGAGGCAGATGCACAATACCAGGTACATAACAAGACCTATTGATGTGTAGCCAAAAACACAAGTAAATATCCAAGTTGATTATCATTCTCTATATTCAAGATACATAATGGTGTTGGGTTTTCTTCTCTTTATACAATACTAAGGATAATCACTAAACTACTAATTCAAGCCAAGATGGTTTTCTCTTTGTTTTTTAATAAGAACAAATTCTGAAATTAACATCCGAAAATCATCAGTTTTAATATCGTGCTTCTGTTTTTATGTTTAACATTTTAGAATGTAATAAAATTATTAAATATTTTTCTAGGCATTTTCATTAAAAAAAAAAAATACTTTTCAGAGTTTTTAATTTTTTAATATGTTTGGAAGGGACTAAAATTTGGTCTTAAACAATCCAACCTCTTATCAGTGTGGATTACAAAGCAGAAAAATGTTGTGTGTTCTATACTATAATGCGTGGAATCCAGATAAATTTGTATGGACTTATTCTAATAATCTATCTTCTTAAATCTCTTAATTTAATAATCCATTTGCCACCAAGGGATATGTTGGGTATGTTTTCACTTTAATCTAGCTAGCCAGAGTTTTGCAACTAATGTGAAACAATGTAATAAGCCGGAAAGTAAGCAGTGAAAAGAAATAACATTGCTTAATGCAGCCCAGCTATGAAGTTGCAGGTTATCATGGAGGATGGATTCGGAACAAATTTGAAATAATTCAGAATCCGATAGTGGCCTTGTCCTAAATGTACTTTAAAAAATGACATCATTTTAAAGCCTTTGGAATCTAAGTGGACAACTCAAGCGTTCCCACTAACTCGGAAAAAATCAATAATAAAAATTAGTAAGGAGAAAATATTGGGGAAGTTGGAAGTATTAGAGAAAAACATGAAATTTTGTATTTACTTTGGAAGAGAGGTGTATTTATATTTTTGTCTTATCATTTATCTTTATGATTATTGTCAATGGAATTAAGATGTACTATGTGTGTACCATACAAAGATTGAGGGGATGTTTTCTAATATTTCTGTTTTCTTGATATAATTTAACTTAAACTGTAATAGGAAGCCATTTTTTACAAATAAATGATAGGATAAATAATTTTATGAAAAAAAAGAAGAAACTTCTATGTTTTAATGATTACTAAAAGTGGGAACCCAAGATAAAAGTAAAATGACATTTCGTGTAGACATTGCCAGTAATGGGAAAGATATTGGTCAAAATATGTGTTAAAGAATAAAACAATGCCTGAAAGAATAATTAATAATTTTATTTGGCTTTTGTATTTCCACATCAGTTTTACCTTTGTGCCTTATAGTACTGACAACTTAACTTCAAATTTGTCATTTTTAACTTCTTTTTCTTCTTTTTTCTTATGGAACATTATGACCATTTTGAATAGTTTTTTCTGAATACTGGAATATGCAGTTTGTCTCAAAACAGTAAATTGTTCGTGCTGTCTGCAAACTTTCTGCTGGGCTACATTAAAACCTGATTACTGATGAGTACTGAAGTTTCAGCAAACCAAGTGATTTGTTTCAAAGTGTTATTTGTATGCTATCCATTTTGCTGCTGTTCATTCTTTATCTATTTACTTTGGTTCTTAAATACAATCATTTGTTGACGAGATAACCTGTTTTCCCATTGCTTTGTTTTCTTCCTGCTCTTTTGTAGATGTTTTTCTTGCATGTACATTTGTTTTCAAAGAGTATGTTTGTAGTTAAGTGTATACTTGTTGTCACCAGTGAAATTGAACCTATTGTATTTGGGCAACGGGGCATTCAAATCAGTTGGAATGACGAAAAAGTTTGTTTAGATAAGATTTTTTTTGATTTTTTTTTTCTAATGAATGTTTGGATTTTGTATCTTAAATTAAAAACATAAATTCCAATGTAATAAAAATTAATGTTTTTCATACAGTTCCATAATTAGATTAAAATTAATGTTTTTCATTGAATGTTTTTTTTTCCACCTCTTTTATCATGTCTGGAGGCATTTGCTAAAAAATTATCTTAAAAGTCTCTTAGTACACATATCCAATACACACTGCCCATGGATAGAGAAACATCACTCACTGCATGTTGATAAATAATTATATTAAATATAGAGATCACAAATTTAAGATGTGGTTATGGCATAATTTTGGTAAACGTAACAGTCTGTTTCAGTTTCCATATTTTTCTTTTTTTTTCTTCTACTATTTTTTAGTTCTCAAAATAATTTTATTTAAAACAAACATCATAAATGCTTACCTTTTTTGTTTACATTGATGTAAACTAAAATTATCTACAAAAAAACCATGTGCATGGTGAATGAAACAGACTTTAGGCTATAGAAGAGCCCATCAACATATATTCTTCATGTATTGGTGGTCGAGGTCACGTAAACTGTTTCCATTTTAGTTTCCTTTGTGCACAGTAGCTGATATTTTCAAAATTTTGCTTCATTACAGACCAACTAATCTATACATATTTTTAAAATGAATTGTCCGATTCTGATGAAAATGTCTCTGCATGAGTGTAGAAATATAGTGAAGTAATATTTGAACAAAGAGGTTAGTTTTTATTATTATTATTATTTCAGCTCACTTAATCGTTCCATGTGAAATATTAAATAGATTATTCTGATGTTTCAGGCCTGCACAAATTCAAAATCTGCTTAACTGAAAAATAGGTTATGCCAAAGTCATTAGCATAACCTATTTTGATTTGCTTTGTTCGTTCTCAGAAAGGTTGATTTAGAAATTTTATTTAGCAAATTTTACACTAACGGTAAATCGGTTATGTGAAATAAATTTACATAACTGATGCACGAACGAAACGATTGTTTGTGCAGGCATGTGCTTATTTTATATTTTGATATTTGTTTACTAGAGTGACTTATGTTGGTTTGTAATAACTATTCTGGGATTTAGGGGATTTTGTTTTGTTTTTTAAAGACAGTTCCATGTGACCACAGATTCTGATTTTAACATTACTTCACACAAAAAATACAAATGTATATGGCTTGTATGTCTCTATTTATCAGCAGAATGAAAGATGCCAATATATAAAACTACCATTTCTGAATTAGCAGATGAAACCTCATGTACGTGTATGACTTTGGTTGTGATTTGGCAAGAGGGTTGAGTAGGTTCTGATTTAAACCATTTTACTGAAAACACTGCAGGTGTGTGGAATTTTCTATTTTCGTTTAATGAGCAATTCAGGTAGAATCGTCTCAATTTTTGTTAAGATTAACTTCACTTCAAGTGTTTACAGTACATGTATTGTCTCCAGTTTGTCTCATTTTTACTGCTGCTGTATGTTGGTTTTAAAAAAAAAAATGTTATGGTGCCTTCATTTTGACAAAAGATTTGGATTAGGGTGGGGTTAGATTGAGTTTTTTTTAAAAAGATTATTTAATATTTTAATGCATTTGTAGTAGGCTACAGCAGTGCAGTAATATATTTAGTAAAGAAAAATTAATTTCCATAATTATCATACAGTATTAAAACTTTATTCTTAAAATTTGAAAGTAATAACATTATCTTACTTGTAATTTTGTTCAGGTCAATTTCAAGTCTGATGCTTTGAAACATTTTTGTTTTATATATTTAACCTCTTATATATTGTCAGGTGAATAAGATAAGATTAAGGAAAGAAATTAATAAATAATAGTTTTGCTGTTTTGGAAACAACTTGTTCTGACACTAAAAACTGAAAATTTTAGGGGCTTCTTTGTTTTTTGTAACATAATTATATCCTCTTGACAAAAACATTGGATTCAACTGGTGGAGTTTGTTTGTCTTTTACACAACTGCATCTATGTATGTAAATTAACAGTTATAAATAAACAAATTTTAAAAATGCCAGTGGATGAAAATGTCAATTTAGCATTCCATGTCATAACTGTGTAATCACTTTGACTTGAACAAAAATGTAAGACATGCAAGGTTTTGAAAGGTGTGGTCAAGAAGTCAATGGAGTTGTGACAAATAAAGATCCACCTTTGTTTTTGCACACACACCACCAAACGCCAAAATAGGGTTAAGATTACTTCAACATTGCTTATGGAGTAAATTTAAATTTAATGTTACTAAGTGTTATATTCAACACATTGGTAATGTTTTTAATAGTAATTTCTTTTATCTTATCTGTAGATTGCAGTCATCTTATTGTAGCAAGATCATTTGTAGCACAATTGGCAGTTTTATTATGCAAATGAATTTTGGGTTTTATCATTTTAAGCAACTTTGAATTAGATTTACCAGGTAATTGTATCTTGTACTTCACACGTCTTTGCAGGGTTTAATTTATGTTCGGCTATTACAGGGTATACCAGAGTTCCCGCGGTAATTAAAAACCTGAAAAGTTTAGAAATTTGCAAAATACTTTTCAAAGGCCTTGAAAAGTTTTTAAATTTTGGTTAAAACTGAAAAGTCATGGAAAAGTTTAGAAATTTCTGCATCGGCCGAGATTTTTTCGATCATGCTTATCAGAGTGAGAGCAATCACTTCCAGTGATGCATCATGTCCCTGAAAACCATGTTTTTCACCATTATATGCAGATAGAATATCCAGTTTTTTCTCATTTCAGTTTTTGCTCATCACAGTGTGATAAATCTACAGATTTTTGTGGAAAAAGGTCATTAAATTTTTGGAAACATGAAAAAAATTTGAAATTTGATTCTTGGAAGTCTGCAGGAACCCTGGTTTACAATAGGTCTTATGCTTATAAAGCTTCTAAAAGTTGAATGTTAAATCTGAAGTAAAGTCTGGAGATTTTAACACTATACAAACTGCATGCAGTTAAAGTATCCAGAGGTTACGTGACACTTTTTAAAAGTTTTATGAGCAGAAACATTGCAAACAACTTAAATCTCTCAAGTTTCATGAAATAACAAGTTTTAGACAGAAGAATTGCTAGTATATTAATTTGTTCTACTGTAAAAATGACTGCTTTTTTCGAAAGAATACTAAATTCTTTGCTTTTCATTTTTTTAATTCTATATATTATTGGTTTAGGGTTTTTTCTATGGAATTGAATTTGATTTTAGAAAAGTGTTTTAATTTCTTTTGCTTCTGCTACAGTTCTTTCAGCGTAAATTGTTTTAGTTGTGTACATCCGTTAATAAAGCTATGCATGCAAAAAATATATATATCTTTGTGTGGCAAATGGATTTGTTTTTGCTAATATGTTGATATATTCACCTGTAATGGCATGTCTTATGGTTTTTCTGACAATAAAGACTGCAATAGATTGAATTTGTTTGTTTTAGAGTAGGAGGAAATTCTGTGGACTTCATAATTGATCCTTGTGGGATCCAAAATGTGTTAATTTTGAAGCAGTGATTTTTTTCTGGTGTTTTATGCAAGTTTCATTCTTTTCAACCTTTGTCACCAGGTTTGAAGGTAAAAAAGTAGTCAATTTTATTTAATGACTCCTCTAGAGCACATTGATTTTTATTTTATCATCGGCTATTGGACGTTATCATATTGTAATTTTGACATATTTCTTTAGAGGAATCCTGCTACTGTCACATAGGCTACTCTTTCCGATAAGCAGCAAGGGGTCATTTATATGCACTGTCCCACAGACAGAACAGCACATACCATGGCCCTTGGTTAACTAGTTGTGAACCACTGGATGAAATGGAAAATAGCCTAAACTGCAATAGGGTCCACTGAAAAGGATTGATCCGACAACTGACCACATTACTGTTTGATATACATCCCGCTCCAAGGTTTGAAGTCATTTTGGAGATTTTGACCACCTTGACTGAGGTAGGAATTTTCTGAATATTAACGTTTTTCATCCTTGTTTGAAAAACAAAATTGGTGGCTATAACATTCTTCAATATTTGCAAACTATTTTCATCCAAAGTTTAGAAAATATTGCACTTTTCTACACTTGAAAAGAGCAGGAGAATATTTTGCTAATTTACACGATGAAACAAAATTACTGAAGGTACAATGCTCAGAAACACAACTTTTCATGTTCAGCTAAGAGTGAGCAATCACTTTCCTTTAATGGAGGAATGTATATTTAATTTAATAAAGATTAATTACATGACCTGTCATAACATTAAAAAGCAAACATTCACAAATGACAAAACTTGGAAGCAGTCAAAATGTGGCAAATGATGTTAATTTTATGACACAGAATGTCTGGGACCAATACTTAAGATTCAATTTGGACTGAAAGGAAATTTAATGTTTAACACCCAACCACACTGTTTAATTAGAAGTTATTGTGAATTAAAGATGGTGTTGTACTAGTATGTGTAATATATACATACACACGCACACACATACATACTTTTTGTTTAACAACACCACTAGAGCATATTGATTTATTAATAGACTATTGGATGTGAAACATTTGTTAATTTTGGCACATAGTCAAGTGTGAGCCTGCCTCCAACAAGGTTTGAACCACTGTTTGAACAAAGCTTGAGAGTCCGATATCCTACCACTGGACCACAGAGGCTCTCTCTATCTCTCCCTCTCTTTCTCACACACGCAAATTCGAGTGAGTGCTGCAGAAGAATAAGTGGATAGGTGTATAGGCTACAACTAAAACCAATCGGTGTCAAGACCAGATATAATTCTTTGGGGATTTAATGAAGAAGGCTAGCAACATAAATTGGGGAAAATGCTGGTACTTTGTCAAGGGATGGTATTTTTAATTTCATTAGTTTCAAACTTTGTGAATGCTTCACAAGAATCAGCTACAACTTGCATTAATCAGTGTCATTGCCAGCTATAATTATGTGAGGATTTAATGAATAAAGCTGGCAACATATATCATTTTAAAGCTTATTGCTGTAGGATTCTGAAAAAAATGAGTGCCATATTTTTCCCATTCGGTGTTGAGGTCATACTTCAAATGATAATAGTTGTACGTCAAGATTGGCATGCCTGAATACATATAAGCTGCAGATTACATTTCCTAAATCAACGTTTAGCCAGATAGTGATTATTTTCCACCCAACAATGGCTCACCAATTACATTCAGAAAAATATGCACATGACGACCATTTTGAATTTTTAGAAATATGACACCCATTTTGGATTTCAAATTGCCATGCCTGAATATATATAATTTGTCACTTAAATCTCTCAATATTTAGCCTGTTCCTCTTGATCTCAATCATGAAAGATTTGGGTATGGCAGAGATTTTGAGATTTCACATTTCATTTTCTCAAGATGGGCATGCTTGAATAAATATAATTAGCAACTTCAGTTTTCCAAGTCAGATAACATGTAGCCAGAAAGTGATATTTTCTTTCCCTTTCCATTCAGGAAAAACTGGTATTGCAGTGATTTTGAATTTTGAGAAATGTGGCTTGCCCTTTTTAATATTGTTTTGAAACATACATATATTGAACAACATTTAGTTAAGAGTGGTATTTTCCTGA
This sequence comes from Symmetromphalus regularis, assembly GCA_032355785.1. Taxonomy (NCBI): domain Eukaryota; kingdom Metazoa; phylum Mollusca; class Gastropoda; order Neomphalida; family Neomphalidae; genus Symmetromphalus; species Symmetromphalus regularis. Next base: position 11,301 of record JAULBS010087917.1, on the reverse strand, counting down.
AACCTCAACATTAATAATTTGGGTATGGTGGCCATTAGGAATTTTTAGAAATATGGTAGCTATTTTGGATTTCAGGTATTGTTTTGTCAAAATGGTCATACCTGAAAACTTAATATGAGCAACTTCAATTTCTCAAATCGGGTAACATTTAGTCAGATAGGAACCTTTTTCTTCCAATCTCCATTGAGAAACATTTTGATGACGGTCATTTTGAATTGTGAAAAATGTGGCATTCAATTTTTTTATGTCACAAATTGTTCTAAAACATAATTTGTAAGTGAAATTTTCCAAAATTTAATAACATTTATCCATAGTGACATTATTCTTCTGAACACCCAACAAGAATAATTTGGGTATTGCAGCTATTTTAAATTATGGCAGCCATTTTGGATTTCAAGTGATTGTTCTATCAAAAATTTGCAGTTTCAATTTTCCAAATCAGGCCTGAATACATATAATTAGCCACTTAAATTTACATGGTGATTATCATTTAGCCATATGTATTTTCCTTCTGACCCAACTGGAATAATTTGGGTTTGGTGAACATTTTGGATTTTGAGAAATGTAGCTGCCATTTTGCATTACTATAATAGCTCTGTGGTCAGGCTTTATGGATACAGAAATGTAAGAGCAGGAAAGGTGGGGGTGGGGGTAAGAGGGTGGTGCACATGCCCCCTACTTGAGAGCAGTTTTTTTTTACACTTTAATGTTTGCCAAAATCTGATACAGAATTTGACCCGATTTGTCAGTACTCCTCCACTTCGAAAGTCATTCCTACAGGCCTCGGATATACACATTTTGAAAAATACCTAGGGATTACCTGTTGTTAGTGCAGCTGTTTTGATTATTGCAGATATTAAAAAAAAGTTCATCCTGCATTTTATAAAATTTGATCTATTTCATCTTGATTGTGTCAGAAAAGTGGAACCAAACCTTTTCAAGTCTTATTTCATGTTAGTTTTACAATATACAAATGTATATGTAAATGTTCCAAGTTACATTATATAAGCATTTACATTTGACACAAACTTGGACATTAAAAAAAAAAATGGCAGGCACTTACAGACAACTGGCACTACACTTTATTTAACATATTTATAAATAAAAAAATATATATTGGTTTAAGAAAAGGTCCTGAGGGCATTTACTAATTGAAATGACCTTGGAAATTAAGAGAAAATTAACACTTATATTTGTTTAAATTCATTAATCACATTAAGGATGGCATCAACAGATTTAGTCTGTCACGTATGATAATTTGCTTTCAAAGGATGAAATCTGCTTGATGGTTCTGGAGAAAATGTTCTTTACCAAAGCTATATATATGGTAACCATCTTGGATTCGTATTCATGGTTATTGTGTTGATTTTTATGATGAAAAAAAATAATTTGCTTTTCTTTCAAAAACATTCAGATACTCTACCATAAATCTTTAATAGAGGCCAGGGTGCAAATTCATAAAAGCTTGCTAACTTAGTTGGCTATTAAATGATAAGCTTCTAAATGTCAAATTCACTGCTACAGAGAAAGTAACTAAAATGCAATTCATAAAAGCTTGTTAATGTTGTTGCTACTTATAGTTGACAACTAAGAATGTTGGCACCCATCCAATGCACAACACATGTCAATTTCTTGACAGACATGTCACTTGCTTTATCGACACAAGTGACAGATGGCGCCCCTATTCAGTCTTCCTCCCCTCCCCAAATATTTAAACAGCTGCTTCGGCACCGATGTAAAGTGAATTTTATTTTCACAGTATCTGTAAATCCCATTTAATGCAATTATATTGGATAACGTGATTATTGTTTTTCAGTATTTTTATAAGGCTGAAATCCCAGTTAAAAGAGTATGAAGAATTTTAAAGACATTATCGAGACCCAAAATAGAGCTCGATTCCTCAAGGTTACTTGGAAGATTTAAATTTTAAAATAAATATTATCAAAATTCAAATGAGAATCGTGTGAACACGTATTAGAGAGGGAAAAGGAGAGGAAGCAAACAGGAGGGAAAACCCCACCTGATGTCATTGATGCCCACCTGAAAATCATATATGTATCATATAATACGCAAACGCATGTGTGTATTATATTTCTATTTTTAATTTGTAACAAATCACTTACGATTTATTTCAATTTATGCATTACATGGTAGAATTCATTAAAATGGCTAATTTTGTGGTATATGATTGGTCTATAAATTATTTATTTTGCATTTCTATTTAATTTTAATAATTATGGTTATACCATTTAAAACCTATTTTTTAAACATATGGTACCTAAATATACCATTGTATATTCTACATCTGAGACTGAGAATATGCCTGTAGAAGGAACAAGAAAATCTGAATCCACTCAGTATACTTCAATTTTAACATCAAAGCCTTAAAAAATATTGAGTGAAAATACACAATTTAATGATTTGGTGGAGTTGGAGAATTTTTTTTTTTAAATTAAGCAAACAAACTTTCTTCTAAAATAAAGAGTAATTGTAACTTGAAATACAATTTAAAAAACCAAAACAAAGACAATGGAAATGCTCAAAACATTAAAATTTATTTGAGTTTAAAGATGTTAAAAGATAAACAAAGATGTTAAAAGATAAACATCTTAGTTTATTTTATACATTTGTTAATTTGGTTTCGATGCAGAATGTCCAAGGCAACTTTATTCCCATGCGAGAAAATACGTAAAGTTTCAGAAGTTATTTACCCTAAAAATACGCTCCTATCGTATTGCATGTCACATCTCTGCTATCTGTAATAATCTTTGTGCCATCTTCGCAGCCTGACATCAAACAGATCAGAAGGGTTTTATGAATAACACTTAGAAACAAACTAGAGTTAGAAGCTAGTTTAGCAACTAGGCTTAGCAAGCTTTTATTAATTTGGCCCCAGGTCTCACTGTAAGAAAAAAAACACGGATGCCTGCCTTAAATAAACACTGACTGCTGCTAGTCTAGCTTTATCAATGTTACCATTTTATACTTGTCACTTCCTTTGTGTTACATTAAAGATCATAATAAATTCACATAATCTTTTTCTTCAATACCTGTTTCTAAAGAAAAAAAATCAGATATTCTCATCTGACTTTTATTCTTTTTAAAAAGATACCATAAAAAATATAAGCTGCATTAAATAAGTCCTCTTGAATAGAAACCTGATCTTGTGGGCAGCATGAAAAAAAAGAAGTTGAGAAAACTAAATTATACGGCAATTGTTTTAATCAATGATATCTTGAGAGCACATTGATTTTAATTTTATCATTGGCTATTGGACGTCAATCATATGGTCATTCTGACATACTAATTTAGAATAATCCTGCTGCTGCCATAGATGGCTACTCTTTTTGATAAGCAGCAAGTGATCTTTTATATACATTGTCCCACAGACAGGACAGAACATACCACGATATTTGATGAACCAGTTGTGGGCCACTGGTTAGAAAAGAAAATAGCCCAAACTGCAAAATGGAGAAGGATCGATCTCACGAATGATTGCTTCACAAGCAGATACACTACTGGAAACAAAATTATATGTAGAGTTCAAAGTAGGGGAAACTCAAACACAACATATGAAATAAGCTTAACTTTTATAGTGTTATTAGTTAATGAGACCACAGAAGCAATGTGTCACAGATTCCCATGATGTGTGTCTTATCAGGATATAGAGGTATAGTTGAATAAGACTGAGATGGGCAGCATGGTAGTACTTGCGAAATTTAAGCTATTAATCCATTAATGTCATTGTGTCTTGTAGTTCTCTAAACATAGGTGGATGTTTTTTTGAATGCTCCGAATAAGATGTCTAATGGCAGATTGGAGTGTCCGGTCTGATCCTCAAGTAGCATGACGTCTAACCTTGCTACTTGTATTGGATGACAAACAGTGGTGTTGCTTGATGAGGTTCCATACATTTTTTGTATACATTCAATGAAGGCAAGGCCTACTCAATGTTAGCAGTAGTTGTTCATTTTTAAATTGTTATTAACATTTTTTTTCATACTTACTCTCGCAAGAATTAAAATAGGCCCTACTTATTTTTAACAGTACATAATGAATACTTTTCACTTTAAAAAAAATATGTTTGTTTTATTTAACGCCTCTAGAGCACATTGATTTTTATCTTATCATCGACTATTGGATGTCAATCGTATGGTCATTCTGACATGTATTTAGAGGAAACCCACTGCCGTAATATAGACTACTCTTTCTGATAAGCAGCAAGAGGTCTTTTATATGCAACATCCCACAGACAGGACAGCACATACCACGGCCTTTGATGAACCAGTTGTTGGCCAATGGTTAGAACGGAAAATAGCCCAAACTGCAAATGGGTCCACTGAGAAGGACTGATCACACTACCGACTGGTTCACAGGTGGACATGCTACAGTTTGAGCTACATCCCACTCACTTTTCACTTGAACTGCAAGCATTTAGATTTTACTAGCATTGTACCAAACCATCTGTAAACTTGAACATGTTGTGCTTGATTGTCAAAAACCAATCTAAAAAATTACCAAATGTTGCAATCAAGTTTTTTTGTAATTTAAAATTGCATAATTACATGGCATTTCTTCATGTCCACTTAGGAAATCCAACGCTTTTCTGTTTATTTCTATCTTTGTAACTATACTGGTAGATCAAAAAGTATTTGACCTGAGGCTCAAGCACCTGCCAGAGCCATGAACATTTTTCATGTTAGATTTAAAATAATCTTAAATTTATTTCATACTATATAAATCAAAGCTATACCTTATTGGGTCATCTTGAGAAAATACAAATACAAATGCTCTATGATCCCAGATGGGCATCATTTTAAAAGTAATTCTTTTCTATTTCCTATTCCAAAAGCAACAACAATCTAGTTTGGATGTTTTTGCAAGTTGAATTAAAACATGTCTACTTGCCTGCTGGACTAACCGTAAAAACCAACCAAATGTACATGTAGTTAAGACCAGTCCTTAAATAAATGTACTTTAAACTTCATTCAAGGATGAAGTTTTACAGATAATTTTCTGACACTCTGTTCTTAAGGTCTACATTTTGAGCTCTTTATCTTTATCAGTGTTTAATAGGATGTCTGTTAGTTTTGATCAAATGGTAATTAATCAAGGTCATGTAGACAGCCTGTCCTTTGATGTCACCCTGGTGGGATAGTTTTTTTTGTTACAGGGTTCCTGTGACATGTATTTTAAAGTTATTTGCCTTTTGATAAACCTCTGGAATTAATTTCTATTTAAAAAAAACGGCTTATAAAAATAGGTATATATAAACAAAACATTTTTGAATTTTGAATGTTAATCGAGTTCCAAAAAAAAGATTTTTTGGAAACACGTTTCTAAAAGAGGACATGTTAATGGTTATAAAACTATTTTTGGATTATTTTTAATATATAAAAACAATCTCACTACATATGAAACCATATTATTTTCAGAAACAATTCAATATTTCCTGTAACATGACCAGTGGTATGGTGTCTATGTTTTAGAAATTTATATTATTTTCATAATTTTTTTTTGTTTTTTTTTTGGGGTGGTGGGGATAATTATTTATCTCTTTTTAACAATTTGGTCAAAACATTAAACAAAAATGTAAAAGCCCCTCTGATTTGCATTATGCAACTGTTTAACAGTCCATTAACATTAAGAATTGTACATATGTAACATACTGGAAATAGGTCACTGGTCATGAATAATGTTTGTACATACCCAATATAAAAATTATGTCACAATAGGTTATTCTTTCTGATAAGCAGCAAAGCATCTTTTACAGAATTCCTGCAATTGTAAATGAAAATAATTTCACTATTTCCAGTACTTTGAAGTGCATGAAAAAAATGATGAGGAATTCTGTAACTTGCCATATCTTCCATAACCCTGTTTTATATGTTCTTTTCCAATGACAGAACAGCACATACCATGGCCAGTGTTAAACCAATCATGGACCAAGGCACAAACGATTGTTTCAGTCATGCAAATTTATTTTGCATAACCGATTTACCGCTCATGTAAAATTGGCTAAATAAAGTTGTTTTTCAATGTTTTTAAGAACCGGTTATGCAAATGAGAAGAGGTTATGGAAATTGTTTTGGCATAAGCTATTTTCCAGTTATGCAGATTTTGAATTTATGCAGGCCTGCAATGGCTGGAGAAATAAACAGCACAAATGGATTCATTGAAGCAGATTAATCAAATGATCCATCACACGTTAGATGGATGCTCCAACTTGAGCCATGTCCTATTCCTTGTTATACTTAGGACCTATGGAGTTCAGGATCATGGTAAAGGCATACTCAAGTAAAACCCATTCCTAAAACTGTTTGGATCATGCATCCATTGATATTTATGGAATGTCTCTTATGGAAGAATCAATGGTCAGAGATCACAATTTCTCTTCAGATGACATAAACAAAAACACACAAAGAAAACTGGAATTTTATGTCTCCATAAATGTAATGAAGCAAGTACTAGAAAGCATCTGACATCAACACTGAAATGCCCAACATTATTGAGAAACATCTGTACATCACTATATTAACAAAATATTAAACTTTCACTTTACATAGATTTTTCTTGACCAGTACTACCATGACTGAAACGTGATATTTACAATGTTTATAAAGCCATCTTCCATTGTAATATATTCACAAAATGGTACAAATTGATGAAATCTAAACAAATACTTTAATTCTTAGCATCAGCTGCCTTGCTTGATCTGTAAAGGAGAAGAGCATTTATCATGTTCTCAAAACTGTTTAACAATAAAATTTCAAATGCTCACGATTACCAACTCTGATCCATCTCTCACACTTCATAAACACTACCCATTTCACAAAACTCTGGACAATCAGTTGTTAGAAGTAACCAGGGAAAACTCACAATTTTGCCCTCACCCCCCATCTCCAAAAAAACAAGGTCTTTTGTTTGTGATCAATGTAAGCCTCAGTTTAGACTGTTAGATGGTTTTTTTCTTTTATTATAATTTTATTCTGTTTTCAGCTTATTTCAGTATTATTCAGCATTTGCCATTTTAGCATTGAAGAAAAAAAAAAGTGTGTTTGTTTGGTTATTCAGTTACTATTAAGTGTTAAATGTAGTATTTTGTGACATAGGGTTTGCAGAAGAAACCTACTATTGCCACATCGGCTACTCATTCGGATTAGTAACAAAAGCTCTTTTATATGCACTTTCCAAAACACAGAGCATATACAATAGCTTCTGTTACACCATCCATGACCATTCTTTGGAATAACAAATGGCCCAATAGATCCACTGATGACGATGAATCAGACCCAGCATAAATGAGGTAGACTACTACCTTTGAGTTCTGTCCCACTACCCGATTTTTTAAGGGTTTGCTGGCTTGACCATGTCAATAACAAGGCAGAAACTCTGTTGTGGGATGAACCCATTTATTTTTTATTTTAAAAAGTTGCTTCTCTTCGAGATAAATTAGGATCAGAAACCAGTAACACTTTTAAAGCTTTACATATCTAGTGGAAACCCAGTCACATTAACAGTAACCAGCAGAAACCAACAATTACAACAGTAACCAGTGGAAAGACCAGTTACACTGATAGTAACCAATAAAATTTTTACTATTTTGAGAGAAACCAGTGGAAACCAACTATTACAATAACAGTAACCCATACAATTTTTAAAACATTCATACACACTGATTGCTAATATCGGTTGTAGCGCCTCCAAGAATCATGTGATTCTGAGTAACGTCTCTTGGATGGAGGTGCTCCATACACATCACGACTGTATGGATCTCGTGAGTAATCATCTCTGGATCTGTCTCTATTATATGAATGATGGTCTTCATCTCGGTCTCTGTCACGACCATTTCTACTGTAGAGATCTTCCCGGTAGTCAGAATTGCGATCATATCGGTTACTTACTGCATGTATCTGGCTAACAGGCCGAGATCCAGAGTGACTAGACCCAACCGGCTCTATACGACTAATACTTTCATTATGCCGATTTAGTGTTTCAATCCTCTGAATAGTACTCCCAACTGTACTTATTAACTGAATTGGGGCTCCTTCTGTTTCTTCAACAATCTCGGAATTGTTTTTCAATTTACTGTCCTCCGAGCTGCTTTCAACAGTGGACACTATACTGGGTGGATCCCCATCTAGTGGTGACATATTATTTTTGGTATTAGCACCATCTGCTTCATCAGGAATGTCATTATCTGTTGACACAGTACGATCTGAAACAGTGTCATTTATTGTTGAAATATCTTGTAAGGTAATGGTAGTCAGATTCTGTCGAGAAACTCCTTTATTCTGCAGTTTAGGAGGTCCATCTGGCTGTGATTCCGTTGTCTTGCGTTTCAACTTTTCCCTGAATTCTTGCAAATCTTCATTGGATTCCGATAAATGAATCATAGGAGATGGGGACATTGATGGAGGCTTGGGACCACATGGATGCAGATGGTGGTCCAACATCTGATCCATCATATGAGGCATTTCTCCAACAATGGGCTGCTTATTCCTTAATATACCTTTGGGTGGGAGGGGCATGTTAGAGGGAGGAGAAGGAAACCGAGGAGAACTTGAGAGGTTTGGTCTTTGATTAAAAGGCTGATCTGTCGGACTCAACATTGGCCCCATAATTTGAGGACTCGTCTGACCAGTCCAATTCTCCTTCTGTCCCGGGGACTGATGACTGAAGAATGAAGGTGGGGGACAAGACATGGGATTAAACCCAGCTGAAGAGTGTGGTGGAGGGGCAAAAGGAGGGGGTCGGATATCAAGAACAAATCTTGGTAATGGATGTCCTGGAACAGCAGCTCTTGGAGGAGGCATAGGAGGTTGATTCTGAGCTCCTGGAAAGGGTGATCCTGGAGGACCTAGTGGCGGTGCTGTTATTGGTGGCCCTTGACCTGATGACTGTGGAGGAGGCATGTTTGGTAAATGCATTGAAGGTGGAGGACCCTGCATGGTTATGTGAGATGGAGGGGTGGCCTGCAAGAACTGGTTGGGCATCGGTGCATGTGGTGGTGGTACCGACAGGTTTGGGAACTGGGGTGGATTTCCATGCACAGAGAATGGTCCTGGTGGCGTTGGGTTTTGCAGAGGTGGAGTTGGCAAGAGCGAAACTCCCATTTGGGTAGAAACTTGAGGAGCGGAAATCGATGTCTGCCTATCTGGTGATGTTGAATCAAGTGAGACTGGATTGGAGGTTAGTGTCTGTATTGGTGATGGTGGAGGCGATTCACCTAGGCTGGTTTTAGAAGTTAAAGTCATTATCTGCTGAGGAGAATTATCAGACATTTCAGAATCTGATGTCTGGTTTACTTTAGCCTTCCAGGCTGCCCATGATTTGGGAGGTGAGATAGCATTTGGATCAGATGAATCTAAATCTTGCAGCTGATGCATCGTCTCTTGCTCAATTTGAGTTTTAACAGTCGATGTCAGAAGAGTTAAATTTTGCAGAAAATCTGACGAAACTGGTGCGTTAGTTTTTGTGTTTGAAATAAGCTTAGTTAGAAAATCAATAGGATTTTGTTTTTTAACGGGTTCTGAGGATTCAGGTTCAGATGCATCATCAACTTCTTCCTGCTGTGATTTATTCCCAGGAGGAGACAGCTCTGGAACCTCATCAAGGACAGGAGTTCCACCACCTTTTTCATCAGCCAGAGGAGTTGAGTTTCCTTCATCAACAGCCAGTGATGCAAACCCAGGTCCTAACACCTTTGATGGATTATAAACAGGAACCTCTTTTTGTTTCTGTTGTAGGAATGTTTCAGATACGTCATTTTGCTCTGAAGATGGCACCAAATTGGCAATACGACTTTCCAGGCTCTCTGATTTTCGCCCAATAGAAGAAACTGCAATAGAAAAGCATGTATAAAACTTGTGCACCCTGAAATATTACAAATGTTTACGGGGGAGTGACTTCTCTCCTTAATATTCAGTTGACATAATGAAGATAACTGTCTGCTATTAACTTCAAAATCTTCACCTTTAAAAGGAAAAGATTTTAACAGAGGAAGACATTTTTAAAATATAAATTTCCAAATAAATCAACAAAAAACCCTGGAAATCCCATATCTTAATTACACTTTTTTTAAAAAAGCTTATTTTGAGTGGATGTGGATATACCACACGTTCTGGCTCTTGCAAATGCAGCCTGAAATCAATATTCTACACTGTATGCAATATGGTCATAGCTGAGCATAAAATAACATTTAGTAAAATATATAACAGACCAAAAGCAATCGTCTGAAAAATAGAAATATTTCAATCTTGATTGCAGCTGATCATGATCTCATTGAAAACAACTGTCACTGGTCCACCTCCCATGTAGATGCTCTCACTGGTGATGATGTATTCAAATTCTGTTTAGCAGTAACACATGCACATGCCACATCCAATTCAGATGAACTTTTGAAATTTGTTGCTATCACAAATCTTGCTTGATACTATTTTTGTTTTACCACACACCAGTGTCTGAATATCCATTACGCCAACACATTTTCTTATAAGCACACACGTGTGGACAAAAAAATAGCTATTTGTAATTTTTCATTGTCAGTATACATTATGAAGATGCTAAATAAAATCATTTCACACAAAAATGGAATTATGAACATTTCTACTGTTTAAACATTAACTTGTAATACTTTTCTCATCATGATAAAAATGACATGATCAAAGCAAACATTTTAGCCCGAATTTCTGATCATATAAAAAGAAAGGTTATCTGAAAATAAAAAGAAGAAAAATTAAGGAGATAAAAAGGCCCTGTTACTGGACCAAAGATAGATTAATACTTGAAAAGTAGCAAAATTAACTAATATACCTTTGGATCCAATAGAGAAAGAAACTTTGTCTCTGTTATCATTTCCTTCATCCATTGTCTCGGGGGATCCTTCTGGTGACGGTGCATCATCGGGGGGCTCTGTAATGAAAACAACAGATAAACTACCTTGTGCAACAACATCATTCATATAATTTCACACATGTCCCTCTGAACATTAGCAGAGTTTTTATACGTAAATCACTAGCCAAAAAAGCATTATTGCAGGTACTCTGCAACGACACACTACAGATAAACAATCTTGTATAAAAACATACAGTTCATGAAGAACATTTCAGACATGTCCCTCTGAACATTATCAGTTTTTATACGTAAATCACTAGCCTAAAAGCATCATCGCCGGTACTCTGTAATGACACACTACAGATAAACAATCTTGTATAAAAACATCCAGTTCATGAAGAACATTTCAGACATGTCCCTCTGAACATTATCAGTTTTTATACGTAAATCACTAGCCTAAAAGCA
>JAULBS010087906.1:0-17913 GCA_032355785.1 Symmetromphalus regularis | reverse complement strand
GTCAGTCATATTGTCATTCTGACATATTTATTTAGAGGAAAACCGCTGCCACCACACAGGGTACTCTTTCCCATAAGCAGCAATTGGTCTTTCACAGGCACCGTCCCACAGACAGGACAGCATATACCATGGCCTTTGATGAACCAGACGGCAAATGAGCTAACCAGAAATATTTAAAATATATATATATTGTTTTTCTAAAAAATATATACACCATTTCCCCCAGACAAGTTGTTTATTAAAGTCTCACCTCAGCTATACATTTTTTTTTAAACTTCCAAAACAAAACACTAGCTTACAATACAATCTTAAAAGTGTCTGAAAGCACTCCCTATAGAGTTATGAGAGATTGTCAAATAATTTACATAAATAATACAATAAACTATCACTTCAAAAACACATAAATCTTTCAACATCTAATAAAATACGCTATTAACTCAGAGTAAACACTATGCATCTTGAATGCAGATAACATGGAGTGCAACTCTTTCTCCTAGCAATGTTTGTGCATGTTACTGTCGGTCGTCGGATCGACCCTTCTCAGTGGACCCATTTGCAGTTTGGGATATTTTCAGTTCCAACCTCTGGTTCACCAAAAAGGCGTGGTATGTGTTGTCCTGTCTGTGGGACGGTGCATATAAAAGACCTCTTGCCGCTTATCGCAAAGAGTAGCCTATTTTGCGGCAGCGGGTTTCCTCTAAATACATATGTCAGAATGACCATATGTATGACGTCCAATAGCCGATGATAAGCTAAAAATCAATGTATTCTGGAGGCGTCGTTAAATATAACAAAGTTTACTATTGTAAACACTATGCATCTTGAATGCAGATAACATGGAGTGCAACCCTTTCTCCCAGCAATGTTTGTGCATGATTCATTGAACCGGTCGGTCGTCGGATTGAATCTTCACAGTGGACCCATTTGCAGTTTGGGCTATTTTCAGTTCCAGCCAGTGGCCCACAACTGGTTCATCAAAGGCCGTGGTATGTGTTGTCCTGTCTGTGAAACTACATATAAAAGACCCCATGCTGCTTATCGGAAAGAGTAGCCAAAGTGGCGGCAGCGGGTTTCCTCTAATGGTTGAAGTCCAATAGCCGATGATAAGATAAAAATCAATGTACTCTAGACGCATTGTTAAATAAAACAAACTTTACTTTGATTGACTGAAATATACTTTATTGCTTTTAAAGAAACAAATGGACTAGGCACAAGTTTTCCAACTTATGGGCCTTCTCCATAATACATACATCATAGACGACAGTGAAGTGTTACAGTTTTGTAATCTAAAATAAGAACAAAAATGAATATTAGTGAAAGAAAGAAATAAAAGAAAGAAAAAAAGAAATAAGGCAAACATCTGCTATCTGTGTGTAAACAATTTGGCACGGTATCACAATTTTATAGCATTTTAGAAAATTACTACACACTATTTACAAATCAAGAAAAACTTTTGTATCATTTATATATTATTGTTCATGAAAACATAGTTCTTTTTTATTTTTATCATATAGAACACTTTTACCGTTTAAAGGCACACTCTCACGGTCCCCTGACCTAATTTTCCACACAAAGAATTAATTTTAAGAATAAAAACATTTGATTTCTCCATTGAAATATTTCATTCAGCTACTTACATAACAATCACTTCTCGCTTATTATCAATATTTTAAAAATAATGATCGAATTACAGTAACGAACCATAAATCAAAAACCATAAGCGTGACATGGAATTCCCTAAACTATGATTCAGTTAAAAGGTTAATTCCGTGAGAGTATGCCTTTAAAATCAATTGCAAATTTATTGGTTGAAACCTGTGTAATGAATTTCAGAGAATGTTTGTGCATGGTTTGTTGTTTTCATTTTGAATTAAAACACATGAAAAATGCACAAGGACATGGCAATTAATTTAACATCTTATATTAAAGCATAAATATACCGGGGGCAATAAACTCATATCAAAGAACATGCGTTTAGACGAGTTCAAAATTATCATAACAATGCCCGAGGTAAGAATTGCGAACAATTTTAAAAGAAAAAAAAAAGAGAAAAAAGAGAAAAAAATATATAAAGAAGAGAAAAACCCTCACCTTTTTCGACAAAGTAATTATAAATACGATATCTTGTATAAACAAGACTTGAAGTTGACATGTACATGAAAAGAAAAGCTTATATCAAAAACAAAAAGATCCCCGAGGGTCTCAAACTCGACAAAAACACTGGTTTCAAATTCCAAGTGTGCCCAAAGCGAGATTATGAAAAGAAATTTAACACATTATGTACTTTACAAAATATACTCAACAAAAAAAGAAAAAGAAAGTATGCATGTAATCAATAGTTCCCATTTGAAGTTTGGGCTATTTTCCGTTCCAACCAGTGATCCACAACAGGTTCATCAAAGGCTATGGTATGTGCTGTCCTGTCTGTGGGACGGTGCTTATAAAAGACCCCCTGCTGCTTATCAGAAAGAGTAGCCTATGTGGAGGCGGGAGGTTTCCTCTAAATATATGTCAGAATGACCATATGATTGACGTCCAATAGCCGATGATAAGATAAAAAATCAATGTGCTCTAGAGGCGTCGTTAAATAAAACAAACTTTACTTTACTAAAGGGAAAAAGAAACTATACCAAAATTGACAAAAATAAGAATAAAATATTTTTTACATTTGGATAATTTGTTTAAGGCTTCTGTATATTTTGTTTTCATCGCTGCTTATATAAAATTAAGGCATTTATGTCTACCATATATCTGTTTAGCAAATACAAATGTTATTTTCAAAGTAATCATTAAATTATCCATGGTATCATTTCTTTTACCCGTTAAGTTTATTTGCTATTAAAGCCACTGTCCCTTGTTTAGGAAAGGAAATGATTGTTTGTCCTATTTAACTACCTGGATATTGAGAGTTATAGATATTTTTGCCTTTTTTAACGTGCACCTCTACCTTGATATTGAGATTTATGGATATTATTGAACTTAAACACCTTAAGATTTAAATGTTTAAAACTAGTTTCTAATATCTATTAACAAGACATTTTGTCTTCTTGTTTTTAATGTTATTATGCTATTGTATTTCTGTATTTTAATACCACCATTAAATTATATGTTTTGTTATTATACACCAAAAGTTGCTGTTTTAATAATCGCTGAAAACCAAGTATTTCTTTTGGACTTTGTCTTGTACAAACATACAACATTGAATGCAATAATGATTATTTTGATTAATTGTATTAATATACACATAACTATGCACTTTACACGACAATGTGTTGACTTCGAAGCAGGGTTGGGTTTATGAGGGGGCAACTGACCCCACCATCAGCCACTGTCATAAGAAGCCTCCCCACCCCACCCCCTACCCCCCGACTAAGGACATCCTTTATTTTTAAAATGTAATAATTAAAAATTAATTCTATTCATTCACTTTTTAAAATTTGTCATATAATTTAATTTGTGTTACGGGCCCCCGAACCTGAAATTCCCCGAAGTCCCCGTAGGTCTAAATCAGGCACTGCTTCTAAGAATGACATTGTTTTCAGCTTGATGCTGCCAAAAGAGCTGCCAAAGTACAAGCCCAAATAGAAAAACTCACATCAAGACAGCCGGTGTGTAAACATCGATTCCGCACAATTGCTCGGGTTGTCTGGCATATCATTCACCTGTTTGCCCAAACTAGTCAGCACCTCAAAGAAATGGAAAAGAACCTGGCATTTGAGGTTGGAGCACAATCAGTTCAGATGCTTTGTTTTGACCTAAAGGAATTCACAAATGCATCCATCTTTGTAAATGGACTATCAACTCGAGCAAAGGTGGCAGTTTGTAAGGAACCTAAAGAGAGATCTAATAAAGATATTTCCTGCTTGCTGGTAAATCGCTGCTTCAGAACCAAAAGGGTGTAAGTCTGGATTTGGCACTTACTGGCATCACTGAATGCCTATAAGTGAGCTGCATCTGGTGCACAAAGGGTGTGTGCAGGTTTCTGAAGCTATCCCACATTTATCTTGAAATCAAAATATATTTCACATAAAGCTCGTGTCTAGGTGAAAAACTTTTTTTGGCCCTTTTCTCCATTAACTGTTACCCCAACTTACACCCTTTTGGTTCTGAAGCCGTGAAATATTTGTATTCAAAGGAAAGGAATATTAATAATCCTTGGCTATAAGATTGGTAATATAATTGGCTTACGTTAATTGCAACACATGATGGCTCTTATCTAATTGGAGGGCTCTGGACCCATGCTACAAAACTTTTTCAAACTTTAGATTTTCAGGGGTGGCACAGACCGTATCACTTTTTGAAGAGGTACTGCCTGGCCGTACTTTTTTTTTTATCTTATTTCTGCATAAGTAACAGTTCTTCGGAGGCTTGGATTGCCTGCGACAATCTTGAGTCGTACTACTATTTTTGTTTACTGTGCCGCCGCTGATTTTGGTAGTCAACTGATCATTATATATATTAGTACGAAATGTTTTTCCAGCACCAAACATATTCAAGTTTTAAAATAACGGCTAACGGGTGGGTGGGGGGTATACCGGTCACGTGACTCGAAATATATATGTCGCACATTCAATGGAAAAAAATCCAAAACGTTATAGGTTTTTTTCGATTTATTTGTCCGTGAGGATAACTCCTTATTATTTTAAAAATATTATTAATAAGCGAGATTCTGTGGTTATGTAAGTAGTTGAATGAAGTATTTCCATGTTTATATTTGAAATTAATTCTTTGTTTGGAAATTAATTAGGTCAAGGGTCCGTCGTTTAAGGCCAATTTAGTAAACTGTACAACTCTATATGTAAATATTTTTATTGAAAACATTCTTCTGTATTTAATTAGCAAAAAGATAATTGCAGGATACCTTGAATCATTCACTATTGGTCATTTCTACCTGTATTTCTGTTTTCCAGGAAATCATCCGCAGGTTGCCTTCTTTCTCAGAGTACAGCCCATCAATACATCACTTGCTTGCAACCGTCTTAGATTATTGCGAGCTGGAAGAGGGTAGAGTGGTGATCAGACAGGGAGATCGTGGCTGTCTCGTGTACTGGGTCGTATCAGGCAGACTCAGCAGTTACATGACTGAGACAGACAAGGAAACAGGTAATAACATTTTTCTTCTCACATGGCAAAAGAAAGGGAAAGGATAGATTGTTTTTAATAGCATAAAGGACAAAAATCGCATCCTGGAAGATGGAGGGGTGGGGGGGACAGAACATCTCCCTGTCCAAAAAGTGATGGTGGTGGTAGTGGGGGGACAGAACATTCCCCTGTCCAAAATGTGGGGAGGATTGACACCATTATAGACCCCCTGTGTACTTCGGTATATTTGCGCTAACATGAAATGGTTAGTATTACATTGATACAATACAGAGAAATACTGGTAAAGATTAGTAATGTGAGGGGGTGGGGGTACTTATATAGTCATCCACCCTGTACAAAAAATGGGGAGAGGGAGTTTCCCCCCTAGGATATACACCCATGGATAGCAGTGGCAGTAGGTTTCCTCTGAAGACCATGTGTTGCAAAACACCGTATGTCTGACACCTACTAGCAGATGACTAAACAGTTGGGATGTCGTTAAACAAACAATCCTTTCCTTTGTTTTTCATTTCAAACATAAAAAATTAATATGCCGACATTTGTATAGCAACCACCATATTGTTTCTGGACTAGTGGTGCAGTGGTTAGCTGTAAAGACTCATGACAGCTGATAGGTACTGGGATCAAACTTCAGCAGAGGCATGGGATTTTAAATTTCAATACTGGGTCCAACCCACAAGGCTCATTGCATAGTGTATGCGATCTGCACCAACCAGCGGTCGACAACTGGTATATCAAAGACCATAGTATGTGCTGTACAGTCTACAGAGGAAAGTGCATATAAAAGACCTCTGGCTGATAATTGGAAAAACCGGCATCCGTGGCGCAGTGGTTAAGCTATCGCTCGAGGTTGGTAGGTAATGAGATCAAATCTCAGTTGAGGCATGGGATTTTTAATTTCAGTATCGGCTCCAACCCAGAGTGAGTGCTCTGCAAAGCTCAGTGGGTAAGTGTATACCACTTACACCGACCATGGTCCACAACTGATTTAACAAAGGCCGCGGTATGTGCTATTCTGTCTGTGGGATAATGCATATAAAAGATCCTTTGCTGTTTATAGAAAAGCAGTGGGTTTTGTGTCTCCTACTAACACTAACCTCTGTACTGGACAGACAGCACAGGAAGCTGAGTTGTGTGCCCAGGATAGCGTTCTTGAAACTTAATTGGATATAAGCACAAAAATAAATACAACCAACCAACCAATTGGAAACAGCAGCCATTGTGGTGATAGCAGGTTTCTTCTAAAGACCATGAGTTGCAAAACACGATATATCCTACAGCTACTGAATAAAAACAATGTGCCAGGGTGTCATTAAACTAACAATGTGCCAGGGTGTCATTAAACAATGTGCCAGGGTGTCATTAAACAATGTGCCAGGTTGTCATTAAACAATGTGCCAGGGTGTCATTAAACAATGTACCAGGGTGTCATTAAACAATGTGACAAGGTGTCATTAAACAAACAATGTGCCAGGGTGTCATTAAACAAACAATATGCCAGGGCATAATTAAACAATGTGCCGGCCGGGGTGTCATTAAACAAACAATGTGCCAAGGAGTCACTATAAAAACAAAGTGTTGGGGTGTTATTAACCAAACAATGTGCCTGGGTGTCATTAAACAAACAATGCTTTTCTTTAAGATATTTTTTTCACCAAAAAAATAATAAAATGTGAATCCCAAATGGACATCTACAGAATTCAGAATACACCCCTATTTGAGGAGTTTGTGATACTGAACATTATTACATGTGTCTGACATATGTGACTCATGGTCTTTTATAGGGAATCCACTACCACATAGGTTACTCTTTCTGATTAGTAGCAAGGGATCTTTTACACCAGCTTTCCCACAGACTGGACAGCACATACCACAGCCTTTGATAAACTAGTTGTGGATCACTGATCAGTGTAATTGGCTTACGCCTACCCATTCTCACTTACTCTGAGTTAGAGTCAGTATCGAGATAACAAATTCCTCGACTGAGATTTTATCCTAGTACCTACTAGCTGTGAACCCGATAGCTTGACCACTGCGCAACCATGGTTGGTACCATCATAATCTAGCGAATAATGTCACATCTTGTGACATAGGTTGACGAGTGTGAGTTGTCTAAACAGCTTGTTATAGAATTGAGATTAGTATTTATTTTAATCAATGCATCACCAAGGGTGGTCAGATGGTTGAATGAATGCAATTGTTGTGATGCTGTTCCATGATTGATATGTTTACTCACAGGTCACTACAGAGTGCAGATCATGAAAGACAGTCAGAGGCCGGTCAGATGGTTGAATGAATGCAATTGTTGTGATACTGTTCCATGATTTGATATGTTTACTCACAGGTCACTACAAAGTGCAGATCATGAAATACAGTCAGATGGTTGAATGAATGCAATTGTTGTGATGCTGTTCCATGATCTGATGTGTTTACTCACAGGTCATTACAGAGTGCACATCATGAGGCTGGTCAGATGGTTGAATGAATGCAATTGTTGTGATGCTGTTCCATGATTTGATGTTTTTACTCACAGGTCACTACAGATCATGAAAGACAGTCAGATGGTTGAATGAATGCAATTGTTGTAATGCTGTTCTATGATTTAATGTTTTTACTCACAGGTCACTACAGATCATGAAAGACAGTCAGATGGTTGAATGAATGCAATTGTTGTGATGCTGTTCTATGATTTAATGTTTTTACTCACAGGTCACTACAGAGTGCAGATCATGAAAGACAGTCAGATGGTTGAATGAATGCAATTGTTGTGATGCTGTTCCATGATTTGATGTTTTTACTCACAGGTCACTACAGAGTGCACATCATGAAAGACAGTCAGATGGTTGAATGAATGCAATTGTTGTGATGCTGTTCTATGATTTAATGTGTTTACTCACAGGTCACTACAGAGTGCAGATCATGAAAGACTACACTGTAGGTACACACTTCGGTAGTATGAAACTGGATGAAGAGCAGAGATGTTCCACCACAGTTATATGTAAAGGTAACTACTATTTACATGATATCCATACACACTGAACGTTAATAAAAATATGTATTTCTCACTTAACTGAAGAATTGAATTGAAATCAATGTCAATATAGACATACTGTTAAGACTTCATAGTACATACTGAAGTCATATTAAGACTGTATGATAAGTACTAAAGTTCTGTTTATGTATTCACTGAAGTCATATTAAGACTTCATAATACATACTAAAGCTCTGTTCATGTATTCACTGAAGTCAAATTAAGACTTCAAAGTACATACTAAAGCTATGTTCATGTAATCACTGAAGTCATTAAGACTTCATAGTACATACTAAAGCTCTGTTCATGTAATTACTGAAGTCATATTAAGACTTCATAGTACGTACTAAAGCTCTGTTCATGTAATTACTGAAGTCATATTAAGACTTCATGATACGTACTAAACCTCTGTTCATGTAATTACTGAAGGCAAATTAAGACTGTGATACGTACTAACGCTTAGTTCATGTATTCACTGAAGTCATATTAAGACTTCATGGTACATACTAAAGCTCAGTCTGTTCATTTAATCACTGAAGTCATATTAAGACTTCATGATACATACTAAAGCTCTGTTCATGTAATCACTTAAGTCATATAAGACTTCATGATATGTACTAAAGCTCTGTTCATGTAATCACTGAAGTCATATTAACACTTCATGATACGTACTAAAGCTCTGTTCATGTAATCACTGAAGTCATATTAAGACTGTATGATACATACTAAAGCTCAGTCTGTTCATGTAATCACTGAAGTATTCACTAAAGGCAAATTAAGACTTCATAGTATGTGTACTAAAGCTCTTTTCACACATGTATATACACCGATGTCACAGAAAGCAAAATCACTGTCTGCTGTTTTCATTTACAGAAACATGTGAATTACTGTTTCTAAGCAAGAATGACATCAACAAAATAGTGAAAGAAGAACAGGAACGGGAGTATCTCAAGCATATAGAGTTCTTAAAATCTACCAACTACTTCAAGACGTGGACTCAAGACCAGCTCTTAGAGTATCCTACATATATTACTTTAAAGGACTACAAGGACAATGAGGTGAATACAGCACACACACTGCATTAAATCTAGCTAAACAGATAGATGTGTACCATGTGCTTTTTTGTTTAGACTTTGTTTAATGACATCACTAAAGCACATTGATTTATAAATAATTGGTTATTGGAACGGTAAAAGTAAAGTTTGTTTTATTTAACGACATATTTATTTAGAGGAAAACAACTGCTGCCATGTAGGCTACTCTTTCTGATAAGCAGCAAGGAGTCTCTTATATGCACCATCCCACAGACAGGACAGCACACACTATAGCCTTTGATGAACCAGTTGTGGACCTCTGGTTGGAAGAGAAAATAGCCCAAACCACAAGTGGGTCCTGGTTATTGGATGTCAAACATTTGCTATTTTGATACATAGTTTAAGGGTTGATTTCTCGTCGACAGTTCAACCTCGATTCTTAGATTAAACTGTGTCCGCATGTTAAAAGAATGGATTGAACCGTAGATCATGGCTGAACTGTCAACGAGAAACTGGGCCTTAGAGTAAACCAGGTCTCCAACTATAGTCTGATGTTCTACCACTGGAGCACTGGGGTTAATCTTCTGTGGAAACATGCACTGAATAACCCGATACCTCACAGGCTATATTTGTTTTCCAGCGCCATCACTCATACCCAACACCTGAAATTGCCGTGACAATCGGCAATGCCATGGAGATTGCCAGTTTAACATTATCCATGGTACTTTTTTTGCCACAAAAAAAAAAAAAAAAAAAAATAGTGTTTTTTTATTAAAAAGAAAGTATACTTTATGCTAAAATTGTCATAGACACGGTTTCTTTATAGCATTTAGTTTGCCATGGACATTTTCTTAATTGCACACCCCATACCACTACTCAAATTCAATTTGGAGCATTACTTGCAGATGTAGCGATAGATCTATTTGAGATAGTTGGATTTCCATTACAACCTTTCACTTACCATTAAATTACACTACTCACAATTCTTACATCTAATATTCAGTTTGCCCATTCCATGTTTTTTTGTTTGTTTGTGTTTGTGTGTTTATCATCCTTGTGTTTGTTGTTCCAAATATATTTTACATAAGACTGGAAAGTAACATATCTTAAAATCAAGGCCATGAGGCCCACGCCTTAATGAAGAAGGCATTGCTGATATTAATTAGTGCCTTGTAGTATGGATTTTCAAAGTGGGAGGCCTCAAAAATGGTCTTGCAAGATTTGTTACCTTAAATGTTGGATTGGAGAAAGGAATCTTTACCCGAAATAAAAACTGACGAAAAAGGTGAGGAGCTGAGCCCTCCTTGCCCCCTGGCTCCTAAGGGCCTGTAAAGAAAGGTACTACTAATATTAAACAATACTTTAAGAACAAGGCATTGCTAATATTAAAGATATTATTACTTGAAATGTTTCTCGTTTCAGATCATACTGGATGGTTGTAAGCCGACATTGAAAAAACTTTACATCATCGAGAGTGGCACGTGCTATGTCATCCGTCGTCTGCCAACTGTCGCACTGGTATCTCCGTACAGATCACAGGAGCTTCTGCTTCCACACATGATATCAGAGACTCAGTTCATGGGGAAGCCATATGGCAAAGGGTTGAGATCCTTTACTCGAGAATCTCGCTTTATTAAAATCTACACTCTTTTGGCTGGAGATTATTTCAATGCAGGTATATTACAAAGTAAAGTTTGTTTTATTTAACGATGCCTCTAGAGCACATTGATTTTTATCTTATCATTGGCTATTGGACATCAAACATATGGTCATTCTGACATATTTATTTAGAGGAAACCCGTTGCCGCCACATAAGCTACTCCTTCAGATAGGCAGCAAGGGGTCTTTTATATGCACCTTCCCACAGACAGGACAGCACATACCATGGCCTTTGATGAACTAGTTGTGAACCACTGGATGGAAAATAGCCCTAACTGCAAATGGGTCAACTGATCAGACGACCTCCTAAAATACCAGTAGTAAATATAAAGAGGTTGTTAAACAAGTTGCCATTTATTATCAAATTTATGTCCCAGAGTGACAAAAGAAAATTATTTCGTGACATAAATTAGATAATAAATGGTAACGTGTTTGATATTCTATCTATTACCCAGGCAATTTTAATCATTCTATTCTTTAAACTTTCTAATTGGGCCACAGTTTATAGTAATACTATCCTATAACGTTATGGATCATGTTACGTTGAACTTTTTCTAGTTTTAGTGTCGTCATTTACACTTTTATAAAACTATAACATCGTAATTATTTAGTACTGGCAAGCTTATTGGTCATAATGGCCAGGAAAACCCAATGAAATGCCTTGTTAAATCAATGTATATTTCTCACTGAAGAAATATGAAAAATATTTCCCTTAATAGTGCCCACTGGAGAAATCAGTGACAGATCTAGAGGCCCAGAGGCCTGCCCCCCCTCACCCCTAAATTTTGTATTTTAAATGACATAAAAAAATCGTTAAAGATTCTGAGGATTCTTTATGGCCTGCTCCAATGGATTTTCTGGATCTGCCATTGGTAATATATGACCATATCCTGTGATTATAAATTTGCATGTCAAAGATCAATGAATAATTAGTTCGTTTTTATTATTCTTATCTTTTGGTACCACGGCTCAAAGTTAGCGGTAGCCCAGGGTATTTTGGCTACCGATATTTAGCTCGGTCTACCAGATTTGTAAACCTGATAGTCCATTGGGCTGCTAGATTTTGTTTTCCTGTCCAGTGACTAAACAATCAACCAGATGTTTAAATTACTGGTGTTTGAAATTCCAACTTTCACGTGTGCGCTCTTCTGACATGAATCGCTTAACTGTCTGACGAACTGGTGGTGATTGCGCTATACAATTTCTAAATAAAAAGAGTATATGATCAGGCACTAATCTAGCAGTTGAAATATGGCTCTTTTTTTGCCAAAATTTTGCTCAAGTCACCGACTTGTTAGCAGTAGTGAGAGGTTGAAGTTGCCATAATATTTTGTGATGCCAACCCCCCCAAAATACCCAAACAACTAGCTAACGTAGCCTTTACAGGTAATCAAGTAACAAATGACGCATGTTTATTGTCCCCTGTCAATGATTGGCCATTTCTGGTAATGCAGTATATAGACCATGTTACGTAATGCGAACAAGATTCCAGTTACTTTACTAGAGATGTACTTAAAAACATGTCGCCTGTTGATTCAGTACTAGTGTTTGGAAGCCGTTAGAGATTAGTCTGCATGCACACTTTTAACTTAGCTTTGCTAAAATACGGACACCACAGTTTGCTCTACTAATTAATTTTCAATAGTTTCTAAGACAATAGTTTTGATTGGTTGATTGCTACTTTTCCTTTGGAAACCAGATTATTTTTCGGGAAATAATTATGTTGTGATTCTGGCAACTACAAAGATTACGCAGTTTCAATTCACTTCACGATCTTGTTGTCAGTAGTTAATATTTTCAATGACATAATTTTTTATCTATTCAGGTAATATCGTTGTTGATTCTATTTTTTGCAGGTGATATTAAATTTTAATGTTTTGGATTCTATCTACAGGTACATAAAATAGGTAGACCACTAAAATGTAGATAAAGGACAGGTCTCAGAGGTTTCCCACCAATAATTTTTAAAATAATAATAATAAAATAAACGTTTTTTAAATTATTAATAAAACTACAGTTCATTTTTTGTTCTTAATTTAAACATCAAAATAAATGGAAAAATTTCCCTGGAAAAAATGGTCGTAGAAATGGAAAAATCACAATAAAAAAGAAACAAACAACATTTTGTATTTGCTTGGTTCACTTCTCCCATTTTTATCAAACTTCTCCCATTTCTTATGGGAAGGGAGAAGTCACTTCTCTCATTTTATCGATCCTAGATTAGTGCCTGTATGATGATACCCCACCCCCCCCATGTTTAAGTTAAAACAAATTATTTATATTTTCTTTCTGCCTTTTGTTTATTGAAATTATGGGGGGCTATCAATATTTAAGGTCAAGGCCTGGTACGGTACATTCTGACATTTAGTTTAGGATTTTAATGACCGCTCACATTGGAGTAGAGCACAAGATTTTCTGATGACACATATTACACATAGGCAGTGGCTGATCTAGGCAGTGTCCCTCCCACCACCTCCTAAATTTTGTGATTTAAATAACATTAAAAACATTATTACTAAAATAACTATATTTTTTAACGTTAAAGTTTGGCATCATATTATTGACCCCACCCCTAAATGTATTTTCTGCATCCATCACCGATAGGTTTAGTCAGGCGCATAGCTACCCAGAAGCACAGCAGCATGTGCACCCACGTCGTTTACGCAAAAGAAACACCCCAAAAACGAGAGATACAGACAGACAGAGAGAGAGAGAGAGAGTGTGTGTGTGTGTGTTATTAATTAAAGATGATCCTTGGATCCACTGGGAGCCTTGAGCGGACCCCAGACCCCTCCCCGTACTTTACTGCTTCCATATCGTTCCTTAGCTAGCTACACCCCTGGGTTTAGTGTATTATAGAATTTCTTGTCATTATTGTTTCTGTAGGTGAAACATTGGAGGACACCTATGTAATAGCCAGTGGAAGAGTCACCTGCATGCAAGTGAGCTACTCATTTTATGATATCAATTTAAAGAAGCACGAACTACTGAAGCTGGCCGAATCACGACAATCGGAAATCCTCAACAACTCGGAACTTTACCGTTTACTCATTATCAACAAACGCTGGGCAAAATATAAAAGGACAATTGTTAAGGAGGTGAAAGCGAGGAAACAAATTCCAACTCTTACAACATTGAGAGACGTGCCAAAAACTATCAAAGAGGAAATGAATAAACATTAGACATCAGTGACACTGCTGATAATTCAGTCAGCCATGTAGTGCACTTTCAAAGTTACTGAAAATCATGTATGAAGTTACATTTGAGCAGCCATCTATATTTTTTAAGCAACAATAAATGTTGAGTAAATGTACTGTGTTTCTTATAAAGCAAAAAGTTAAGTTTGTTTTATTTAATGACGCCTCAAGAGAACATTATTTTTATCTTATCATCAGCTAATAGCGGACTTCAATCATATGGTCATCTGACATATTTATTTTAGAGGAAAGCTGCTGCCGCCACATAGGTTAGTCCTTCGGATAAGCACAATCCCACACAGACAGGACACCACATACCACGGCCTTTGATGAACTGGTTGGAGCGGAAAATAGCCTTCTTATAAAGCAGAATCAAACTAATGAAGTTGACCCATGGTTTTTATCCAAAGTAATTTTTATTTTTTTAACGATGCCTTTAGAATACATTGATATATTTTATCATCAGTTATTGGATGTCAATCATATGGTCATTCTGACATATGTATTTAGAGGAAACTCACTGCCGCCACATAGGGTACTCTTTCCGATAAGCAACAAGTGTTCTTTTATATGCACCGTCCCACCCACAGACAGGACATCACATACCACGGCCTTTGATGAACCAGTTGTGGACCACTGGCTAGAATGGAAAATAGCCCAAACTGCAAATGGGTCCACTGAGGAGGATTGATCCAATGACCGACCGGTTCACAGGCAGACATGTGGTTTTTATCCATTACAGTTTCAATGAACAGTATATAACAGCAACACATGAAAGTGCCCATGTCAGTTGGCAATGCTAAGAAGATTGCCACAGAGTTTTTCATTCTCTGCAACACGTTTTTGGCTGCAGACTAAATTGGGTTTTTTCTTAGCAAATTCAGTTGGCAACATGTAAATGGGTCATTCCACGTCAAATCAACAGATTTTTTATGACAATTTTCCACCACTCTGTCTTAGAATTGCACAAAAAATATATGTCAAAATATCCATTAAAAAACTGGTATCCTGAAAATTGTAGCTTAATCGGATATATTTTGACATATATTTTTTTGACCAATTCTAAGACGTAGTGGTGGAAGCCATTTGTTGATCTTACATGGAATGACCCAAATGTTAAAATTGACATGGAACATGCCATGGACAATATTTCTTCAAAGCATTTATTTTGCCATGGACATTTTGTTCATTGCAGGGGTTGTTATATTAGGGCTGGTGAGGCCAGTGGGGGTTGGGGGGGGGGGCAAAGGAGGATTTCACGTAACTGATGATACAAATTAATTTAACAACCATTAGTCAGACTCTGACCTCTGACTCAGAGGTACCTGAACATGACATGTTTATCCACGTTGTGTTCTACGAATAACAACTTTGTCACAGTAGTCAAACATTTCTAAAATAATGTGTGCTTCTTACAATACAGTTTACAATGTTAAAACAGCATTATCAAAACTAAGTTTTGATAAGCAGATTTTAATTGCTACCTACTTTTTTATTTTACTGTAGTATGATTCATTATAATAATAGTATATTAATGAGGAGTATTGACTGTTTATAGCAATTAAAATGAGATCACCAGCCACAAATGGTTAATAGTTCATTATGAGAACAATTTTTTATTTATTTTTTCTCAAGAGAAGTGATAAGATAATTAAATTATTATAATCACAGATGAAATGTAGTGTAGCAGTTGTTATATAGAATATCTGAAAATATAAATCAAAATATATCTGACCAAATATGATAATGCTACTTTAAACTTGCACACAACGTATGTAATTGAATTCCAATATAGTTATAGAATACAGTATTAAGGTAACCACTCAAAACTTTGTATTGTTTGTATACAGTTAGATCACAATGAGTTAATAACACGTCTTCCCCTTTGCTCCTTAATGTACTCCTCCAGCTTTTCATTGCCAGTCTGTAGTGGGGGGTAATAGTGCTTAGGCGGAGTGCCTTCTCGCAATCGCACAAAGTAATTGCAGTATCGGTAAGAAATTATCCCAAACCTAAAACCTCTGTGTTTCCTCACACCTTTCACAATCGGTCCTCGACCCACAAAGGAATCAGCTGAAAAAATTAAAATATGTTATCAATTTGAAATGTGCTGCACAAAATACTAATTTCTAAAACGAAATAGTTATTCAATGTATTTGAATTACGGCCAATATGAATTCAACCCATATCTAAAATTACTCAAGTGTTTTCTTGGAGCCAACACAATCGAACCTCAACACTAAACTTAATTAATAATATAAATGTTCAATTTTTTAATTCACATTACAGATGTGGATCTAGGAGTGGGTGGGTTGAGGGGAATCCAGACCCCCACTTACAGGGAACAATGATTTTTCAATTATGAGGACATATCAGTAACACGCACCTCCAAGACTGGCCTCCCTCCCTCCCACCCCACACTTTGCTTAAATCTGCACCTGAATTATGTCGCACAGAAATAGTAAATCTGGATATGTAAATTGCAGGCCCGTAGGAACTAGGGTGGGGGGAGCATGTGCCCCCCCCACTTCTGGGCCTTTTTTTACATATAAATATTTGCATTTGTAACCAAAATATCTTATAGTGTCCCCCACTTCCAAAGATGTCTGTCAGTGTCCCCCCCCCTCCGAAAGTAGTTCCTTCGGCCCTGAAATTGTAACTGTAATAAAAGGAAATCAAAGATCGGGATTGAGTATCGACACAAATAAACTGGTTAAAAAATACAAATGTGTTGATTTGAATAGTGTTACTCAAAAGATTGGTTTAAAATAGAAATTACTGTTCCAGGTATTTAACTAATATGTTTGATATTCTATTTTTTAACCATTAAAGTTAATTAAAATGTCTCACCTATCCACAGATTGGATTTGTATTCAACATTGTGATCTCGTACTGCCATTTCTTGTGCTTCTTCTAAAACCTAAACATACCCAATGCAAACATTTTTTATACAACTTACAAGTGCTTTCATCTTGAACAAGAATAAGAAATACTAAATATTACATCCTTATACATACATGTACCTACTGCCATTGTAAGAATTTCCAAATTGTATAAACTCTTGACTTAAACTTGATGGTAATCATATTATTAATATCAGCTTAACTGAATGGTAAAAATAAAGTAAAGTTTGTTTTATTTAACGTTGCCTCTAGAGCACATTGATTTTTATTTCATCATCGGCTATTGGACGTCAATCATATGGTCATTCTGACATGTGTTTTAGAGGAAACCCACTGTCGCCACATAGGCTACTCTTTCCGATAAGCAACAATGGGTCTTTTATATGCACCTTAACTTAATGGAGCACTATCAGTTACAAGTGTCATGTTATTTTCACACATTGTAGTATTGAACAACTTCAGATTAATTGACTCCTACCAATTTAATGGCTTAATTAACCAAAATACGGAAAATATAATATTGCACATTCAAATTATAATGTCGTAGCAGATCCAGGGGGGGTCCAGATCCCCCCTTTTTGAAAACTGACGATGACCTTTTAGTGGCAACTAACGGTTAACTAGCAGAACGACAGTGGCGTGATGTCGCTAAGGATATGTTCAGCTTTGTTAAATGAATACATTGGCAACTAACGGTTAACTAGCAGAACGACAGTGGCATTGTGTCACTAAGGATAGGTTCGGCTTGGTTAAATGAATACATTGGCAACTAACGGTTAACTAGCAGAATGACAGTGGCGTGATGTCACTAAGGATAGGTTCGGCTTTGTTAAATGAATACATTGGCAACTAACGGTTAACTAGCAGAACGACAGTGGCATGATGTCGCTAAGGATAGGTTCAGCTTGGTAAATGAATACATTGGCAACTAACGGTTAACTAGCAGAATGACAGTGGCGTGATGTCACTAAGGATAGGTTCGGCTT
>JAULBS010087895.1:0-17914 GCA_032355785.1 Symmetromphalus regularis | reverse complement strand
TGTGATCAAATTATCTATGAATAAAAGTGAATTTTGAAAATGTAAGCGCCTTAAAAGCATCCTGGGGAAAGCCCTGCTAATGACTATCATACTTCTTAACCTGGCTGTCTTTGGTGTTTGTAAAGTTTTTGAAAAAGAAGCCACAATTAAAGACTTTCTCATCAACATGAATAGGGCAAAAGGACATTTTAAATTTTAACTCCTGAATGCTATTTGTAATGACATTTGAAGATTGAGGATACTTTAAACTTTGATTCTAGAAAGTTATCTGAAACTAGATAAAATAAAACTCTCAAATCATCAGAACTGATGTAGGAGCACTACATTTTAACTTACACCATCAGAACTTATAAAAGGGCACTCTATTTTAACTGTCACATCATCAGAACTGAAACAAGAGCTTTCCATTTTAACTGTCAGATGATCAAAACTGATGTAGTCACTCCATTTTAACTGATACACTATAAGAACTGATGTAAGGACACTCCATTTTAACTGTCAAACCATCAGAACTGACACAGGAACATTATGTACATCATTTTGACAATCAGCCTTGAAGCATAGTCCTCAGTTGATGAAAACAGAGGTCACAGTTAAGTTTTTTTGTATATATTTAGACATGTTTTCTTTGTATAAAACTAACATATAGGTTTGTAAAATTAGTAGATTAGCTGTTTTTGCAATTGGCATAAACTCCAGTAGAATTTACATTGACTGAAGCAAACTTGCAGAATAATGTGACATCTTCCTGAAAAAGAGAGATAGGGCAGATTAATTTACTGTTATGTGAAATCGTGAAATACTGTTATAATAACTTTCAAATCAATCAGTCGGATACCAACATAACACAATTAAATATATAAACATTTCAGTGAGGAATGATACATATCTGTATTCAAGGCTCATTGACTTCAGCTTTTCGTACTATTTTTTCAATCTGTAGAATAATCTGAGAGTGGGATATAGCTCTATAGGTACAGCCTCAACCTGAGGTGTGATAGATTATCGGATCGATTCCCTTCAGCACATAAATTTGGGTTATTTCTTGTTTGAACCTGAGGTCCATGACTAGTACTTGTATAAAAAAAACCATGGTATACGTTGTTCTATTTGTGGGGAAGTACCTATAAAATATCCATTATTGCTAACTGGAAAGATTAGTCTGTATGGTTCTACTAGATTTAAACCTAATAGCCACTGATTAACCAATATGCTGGAGTGTCAAAGGCGGATACAAAACATCCATTGGGAGGGGGCTAAAGAATTCTCAGATTCTTTAATGTTAAAATTTTTCTTTTTTTAAAATAAAAAATGTTATTTATATTGCAAAATTTAAGGTGCCCGAGCCCCCACCTAGATCTGCCACTGAGTATTCTGCTTATTACTAATACAGTCAAACCTGTCTTAAGTAGCCACCCAAAGGAGAACCAAAAGTGGTTTCTTAAGAGAAGTGGCTGCTTGATGCAGGTTAAATCATAATGAATTAGCTGATTTAGGAGACATTTTCAAGTGGTTGCACAAATAGGTTTGGCTGTATATTTAAAACAGCAGAATATAACACTTATAACTATGATTGTGCACCTTTAATGACAATAATAACTTGCTATTGATTATCTTTAGATTGGGAAACATAGAAAACACTCTTATTTTAATTACCTTGGTGATTTTTACATTGGGAAGCATAGCCTGGAATCTGCGAATGTTTGTAAATATTTCAACTTCATTATCCAGTCTGATGCCAGTCATGATGTTGTTTGCAATACACACAAGAATGGCATTCTTGACCTCTGAATCTCTGAAATGAGTATGCAAATTTAAAGGTCACTATAATAGTGAAAAAAATACATATACAAGATCCTTTGCAGCTAATCAGAAAGTTTAGCCTATGTGGTGGGTTTCATCTTAAGACCTGATTTGTAAAACACCATATGCTGGACACCACTGAATAAACAGTGTGCTAAAAAAATCTTTTGTTTTCCCTCAAACAATATTTAGTCAATGTAAGTAAAAAAATATGAATCAAAATTACATTAGACACTTTTAATAAGATATCAGTAAAAACAGCATGCGACCCTTCAATTGTTTTGAGCACGTATTGCAGCAAATGCAAGTAATACGCAAACAGTTACCTGAATGAAATTGTCATGGGGTGATTCGTCTCTTTATCTTGACATCTCTGAATGTCTTCGGTCAAAACTGTCAGAATGGATATCAGTTTCTGAGAATTCTTCAAGGTAGGCCATCCATTAATACAGTAATACTTCATCTCCCGTCTTTTGGGATCGTTCTATATTTAGAGAAAAAGTTCATTTTATTAACACGTTTGGTGGGTTGTGCTTATTTTTGTGCTTATATCTTGAGACCACAAGTCAGCTTCCTAAGCTGTCTGTCCAGTACAGAGGTTAGAGTTAGTAGAGACTAAATCCACTGCTACCACGCTAATGCGATCATTTTTACTTATAAGCAGCAAGGAATATCTTATATGCATTATCCCACAGACAGGATAATACAAACCACAGCCTCTTATAAACCGATTGTGGATTACTGGTCGGTGTATAAGGGGTACACCTACCCACAAGCAGCTGATTTTGATTTCTTGTGGTATTCTGTCGTACATACCTGAGTTTCTATTTGGAGGATTGTCTTTTGTATTTCAGGAATAATGGAAATCTCACACAGTGTGGTAATGGTCACGTCTCCATGTGTCACACACGAACTTGCTTTTGGAATCATATTTCCACTGCCGATCTGAAAATGGAAAATATTTGAGTATCAGAGGGTTTAAAAATTTAATTTTGGATGTCCAATAATTTACATGGCTTAGTAGCTAAGACAACCACACTCTTGACAATATATTTTAGTGACGTCAATTTTTTTTAATAACTTTATTATTCGGGTCAAAAATTGCGTTAACAGCCATTTAGCTTTAACATAACATGCTTAACTTATATAAAACGTAGGACACAGTTCGTTGTTTTTAAAATACTAAAAATAAACGAATTCAAAATTTAAAAACCTTTCCACAGAATATTTCATAATTATAAATATGCCATATACGGTTATTTATCAATAATGAATTGTACTGATTGAAACAACATACAATATTACAAACAAACCTAATAACCAATGAAAACAACAGCAAAATTACCACATGATGTACCTTTGAGCTAAAAGTAATGACAGTATACGAATCATTTTCCAAAACCATATTCCAGAAACTTGCTCCTGCATCTTTTGGATCTGAGATCAGTAAGTATCCATGTTTAATACATTTCGACTGCAAAATATTACAAAAAAAAGAAAACAGTTAGATATTACAAAGTAACATTTAATTCATAGTCTATGACCAAAACGTAATTTAGCGATTTAGCCTAAAAAAATACTCAGACTCATACTTTGATTTGTCCCCATCCCAGGCAGTAACCCACAACTAGTATATCAAAGTATGTGTTGTGTAGCCTGAAGAAAGTCCATAAAAAGCCCCTTTGTGGATAATGGAAAAATGTAGCAAGTTTCCTCTGATTACATGTCCAAAAAATTACCAAACTTTTCATCTACAATAGCCAATAATTAATAAATCAATATGCTCTAGTGGTGTAGAAAACAGTTTTTGAAAAACCGACAGACGTTTAGCAACAATAAGTACTGGGATCAAATCTCAGTTGAGGCATGGAATTCTTAATCTCTGTACCAGCTCCAACCAAGAGGGAGTGCTCCACAAGACTTAATGGGTAGGTGTATTATTACACTGACCTGCATTTTCAAGGGCCCCACATTAAATGCTTTTACTGAAGTGTCAGACATATTTGACATACTATCTAGCTGTACAGCAAATGAAAAATTGAATTACTTTACTATGCAAGTAAATAATTTATGATTTAATATTTAAGTGTATTTTTAAAATTTAGGACCACTTTATAACATATGCAACAGGCCCAGCAATAGCTTAATCCGGCACTGGCTATAAACAACTGAGTTAACCAGTTACATAGTGTACATCTATGTTCCAAAATTGAAGTTGCAAAACATACCTGAACTTTATTCTGGGTAAATAAGTAAAAATTACTACCTAAGTAAACACCAGATGGACAGACTTTGGTTGCCTCAAATTGTAATATAATTAGTGTCCCTGTATAATTTAGTATTGGCGAAACAAATTTAATTACAAGTAATACATACTGGTAGAAGAACAGCCGATATTCCATGTCCACTGTTAGTCCAAACTTTATATTTCTCAGATGGTTCTGTAACAGAATAAATATTTCAAAATTGTCATTAGACATTATCAGTTAATGATCTTATGTGTGCAACACATCTGACTGATACAGACAGACACACAAAGACAGTGAGACAGACAGACAAACAAATTGTTTAATAAAGTCTCACCTCAAGTTATAAAACATAAAAACACAAAACAATGAGGAAATCTTAAATAACACTGAGCCACCCCATATAGTTATGAGAGATTATATACTATTAAAGCACTGACAGAGATCAAATATATAAATATTACATTAAAACACACTTAAATCAACTGACATGTAACAAAATATATTACTAACTAAAATAATTTATCATATTAAAATGCACATTGTGTTAATAAGATAATTAAACACGTTCAGATATTTTTGTGTTTATAATAACAAGGCATAAACAGTCCATTTTGCAATTAAAAGTTATAAAACTTTTTTCATGCCAAATAACTCTTAATAATATTTAAACCACAAAGCAACCTGGCTGCATCAGAGACTTACCGAGCAGTATTACGACCTGAAAAGCAGGAAAACCGTCTATCTTTTACTTCAGAATTTGAAATATTGTCTCCTGCAGTGATGATACTTTAAACCTTTTTCATTGATGATAAACCAATATAACCGCTCTTCAGAGTAAATGATAAAACTCCTGCTAAACTTCAAATATTTGCTGAGACTCTAATTTTGTGTTACACTGCATTGAATGATCCTATTAATATTTTGATACATTAAAGAACACTCCCTCACATATAGTAAATAAAATAAGATAGCCCTTGCTTTTAGATTTAATAGACAAAAAGACTATGCTCTTTAATACTGAACATATACTCACAAGATCTGAGCCTTATTGAAACATCTGAGAATATACTTATAAATGCATGTCGCAGAAGACTTGAAGAATATTTAAAATGACTAGCAGAATTTATATAACTTCCTGCCTATATTAATATTTTCCTATTTATTTTATTTTATTTAGTTATTTATTTAACGACTCCCCAGCAGAAAAGAAAGCACTGACTACTGGGGGTCAACCTGTGGTTACTTCATTCTTTTATTTAAAAAAATGTATTAATTAAAAAACAAATATGTATGCATAGAAATCAAACAATATAATGACACCAAACCAAAAACTGAAACCATGGTAAAGTTTTCCAGTGTGAAGTGAATAAAAGAAGCAACTAACAATGACAGCTGCAGCAGTTGTTTTAGTTATCAGAGTAGAAGTAGTAGTAGCAACAACAGCTTTAGTACTAATTGTATCAGCACTTCTGTTAGTAACACAAACTATTAAAATAAACTTTAACAGAATAGAAAGTGTGTAGTATTTACAAGAGATTATGTGATCTGCCTAGTATAGCCATGGTTAGCAGCACTAGAAGTAACACTGGAAGTGATGTTAACATGCACCATGCCATAATGTTACTCCATAATTACTCAGCTGTTTAAGAGTTTTTATAAAGCTTTGTTCACACTTGAAATAATCATTAAACTAACCTTTAAATGGCACATCATTTAATGACATAATTTCCTGAAAAATATACATTATCATAATATTGTTTTAACTTATTGACACACGTTAACATCACAGAAATGGGAATTATTTTCAAAATATATCATGCAACAAACAAGGTTTGAGGTCATGTATTTTGTAGTTTGACATACATGTATAACAGCCGCTGATAAATGAATGTGCCACTTAATCTAAATGACAAAAATGTTATCTTGTCCTAAACCGTATATCTGAACAAGTCAGAGTGCTAGGGATGTGCCAACACTTATTTAAGCACTCATGGACAACTATTAAATAAGTGATGATACCATATGTTCATAAAAAGGTGAGCTTATCCTGTCCCATCTGTGGTTTCTGTTGGAAACATCTCTTAGTCTAACGGTGATGGACATCCACAGGGCATAGGATTTCAAATTCATGGGAAACACTTTTTCGGTTCCGTGCTTTTGGATCACTGGAACCCATTGGAAACTGTTTTTCGGTAATCCAAAATAACGCAGCAGTGATATGACTATCATGGGAAAGGAAATTTCAGTTCCGTGATTTTGATGACACAGTACTGACATGCTACCAGTAACAATTGTTACTGTGAAATCCTATGGTCTGCATCCAGTAGACACATGTCACACAATTACGGTGAGTGTCTTTAAATGAAACTGTAAAACATCTACCTTTTGCAGCTGAGAGATTGTCTTCCTTCCCATCAGAACAGATCCTTTCATTTTGGCATACATCTGTGTGAAGTCGGGAGTTGACATGCTAGTATTGCCATACTTGTTTAGTTCCACTAGAGTTGTGAAAATAAACTCGTATTGCTCCTGCATTAAATTAACATTGTTAGTAAACAGACAACTGTGAACTTTACAATCACTGAAAAATAAACATATATTTTTATAACATAAATGTTATTTTGACAAATATTAAGAACAACTTTCACAACAAACGGATCAAAGCACACACTCACGCACACACACCACCTTAAATACAACATTAAAATACATACAAACCTTGGTTTGCACCATGCCTTTGCGCTGGTGTCTTAGCTGTGTCATGACTTTGATGACGTCGACGTGCCTAGTGTCTTCCATCTGATCAAGAAGAATGTCCAATGCGATGTATGTTCCAGTTCGACCAATACCAGCACTGGCATTACATAATATATATTTTACATAATCAGAATCATGTACTCAATACTATTTGTGTCATTTATAATAATTTACAATTCGATCATTACCAGCATTGGAATTAAATATAAAAAATATAAAAACTGTTTACTGAAGCAGGCGTATAATAATATTTTGGGTTAGTAACACAGAGATGGCCGAGTGTTATACACTGCTATCACTACTTTTTTTCATATATAGGTACATATATCGTGCTAAAAATCACAATGAGCCTTACTCCATCTGTATGGTACAGAGTGGTTAATTTGGGGCATCTGGCTCATAGCCTAAATATATATATATATATATATAATATATATATAATAATAATTATTATATATATAATTTATTTTCCAATTCAACTTAAATCAGCACTGATATTATATAATTATATAATATAATAAGAGTGAAAGTCACGATCATAATTATACTATTATTTTTTGTTTTTTTACAAATTCAATCACACACTCTTTGTATTATATTGTATTATATACTCAACCTAAAAGAAAGTATGCATGTTAAAATAATGAATATTTATTTAATGTGCCATTTTACCACATTTCGACCAATACCACAAATAGATTTATATAATATTACAAAATTTCAATATTAGAATAAAGCATTGAAGTTTTTAAATATTATAATTATTTTTCAATTCAACCAATTCCATCACTGGTATCACAGCATATACAATACAATATTAGAATCATGTAATTTTCAAAGTTTATAGATAATGTTCGGTACACACCTGCCCACATGAAGCAGTCTCTGTCACATAATGTAAATACAGCTGCCCAAAGAGAAAGTGGGTTCGAAAGATATTTCGAAATTTGTGCTTATCCAAGGTTGCTAGTGTTATGACTAAATTATAACTGAAAACAAATGTGTGGCTGAAAAGGGTGGGAAACGGCTGTAGCAACCCCTCATTCCTCCTATTCTACCTGCAATGAACAAGAACTGGTCCAGGAAGTGGACTCTTTGTCAGACGAACTCTCCATAGGAACTCTGTCAAGTCATGAATGTTAGGCACACCATGATCAGGCCATGAAATAAAGTGAAAATGTTGAAAAGTCTTCGTTTTACAAGTCTGGAAGATATAAAACAAACATTTTTATAAAGTTATGGAAACACGGGCATATTTTGCTATTTTTCCATCTGTTATTAAACAACTGAAAATTGATTACATACTGAGATACTTAACTCCAAATCAACAATCTTATGTTTTGCAACCATACTATGAAGGTTTCTATTGCATAATAATTATTTATTCGTCTTTGAATATATAGCAAAATTATCTTAGTACACGTCTTTTTAAGAGTATATTTATAACAATTATATAACAATAAATTTATTTATAACTATTATATAACAATAAATTAAACCCGTAATGAGAATCAGCTCAGACATTAGTTTACTATTTTCTCTTACCATATTGTGTACATGTACCATAAAACTAAATACACACATAAATATCTAAGTTATTATATTTTCTAGTACATAAAATGTTAACAAATATTTTAACACCTTTATACCTGTTTATGCATAACAAGAAACGTTCTGATGACAAAGTCACACCTGTCAAGTGTTTCTATAATAACCACTTTGAACGGTCCAAATGTCTTGTTATCACTGTCTGGCCAGTAAGGTTCACATTTGACCTGGAATCAATTAAATAAATTTATTTAAAGATGTATTACAGTGTCAAATAATTTAACATACTTCTGTAATAAACACAATTACAACCATATTTCTGCAATCAAAAGGATTTTCTTTTTTTAACCATTTTGAATTTTAAAAATTATTTCATAACAAGACACAAGCACCTGGCACAACAGCATTGTTTGAGGAACAAATTTCAATACAGAAGCAAATATAATTGATCATCCTATATCTTTTTGTAGGATTGACGACTACTTCGACTGTTGTTCAAATGACTATAAGTATATTGTACACAATTAGTGTTATATCAGTATCATGTTCCAAAATAGTAATTATGAAAATGTTCATTTCCGTCCTCATAAAATAAAGACAGTAAGGAATGTAGTTATAGAAGAAGCATGTTATTTTTATAAGTGTAGTTGTATTTCTTTGATTGTGTACATAAAGATATTAAATTAAAAAAACTTTTAATCATAATTTGACTAATCTACCTTGGCCCCTTCTACCAGATTCGTCAGCATAACAATTTGTCCACAGTTCTTTTCCCACAACATCCGCCAAAAATCAACCATTGTCATTTTGTTAGGTGCTGAAACAGCAGATTATAAACTGCAATTGATGATCTAGATACTTAAAACATTCTTAGGCAGATCTAAAGAGGTAGGAGCCACTTCAACCTCAATTTTTTTTTTCTTTCTCATTATAATTTGATTGTATCTAACAAATAAACATTAAAGAAATATCTTTTTATCAATTTTCCAAAATTCCTCTGTGTGCCCCTGACTTTATATATATAAGAAAATATAATGCTATGTATATTATTACATTAATTCTTATTTCATCTGTATACCTGTGTTCATTCTGCAAAAGGTCCTTTCATTATACACTCAGGTTTTTTTTAGCAATGCTAAGCTATCTTAGAAATATCTGATGATAAACTTACATTGATTCTCTTCAAAGTAAAGTAGGAAGCACTGGTTGAACTTGGGGTAGGGAGGATGGTTGGGGTGCTTTCTTACTGAAAGTGGTTCATGCGAAGATTCAGTTGTACAGTTTACTTGCTTCTGTCTGTCTGCCCGCCCACCCTATCCACCCTTCGATATTTAGTAGGTCACATTAAAAATATTCTTGTATGATTCAATTTTACAATTCATCAAATTATGTATGTCGAAACAAATAACGTTGAACATCAGTATAATATATTTTAGTGTTATTAACTTATTATCTGATAATAATAATGCACCTTGAGCTGCAATAAACTTGTCGTTTACAGCATAACCCTGAAAATAAAAAATGAACTGTTTACTGATGTACAAAACAAGACAATAATTGAGTTACATTTAGCTTCAAAATTTATTTCCACTTTAAATAACTGAAGAGAAGACAAAAGCTGAATAGTTTCTGGAGAAACCCCAATGAAATAAATTATGATATTAATAAACTTTAACATTGAATACTACTACTACTACTACTACCACCACCACCACCACTACTACCACCACTACTACTACTATAGTACTACATGTATTTAGAACAGAAAATATATTTATATTATTTATAAACACTCACATCTACATAGCTTGCATTAATGTAGTCAGAATGTGGAACATCTGTCAATGTAAGGACCACACGATTCCTGTCATCTTCAAAGAAATACAAGATTTATAGTGATTTAATGTTTCTTTTAAAAAACCTTTTAATCACGTGCAAAAATACAGATCTTTGAAGAACGAATTAAATTAAAATTTAAACATTTAACAAACTTCATATACTGCTCATTGAATAACAAATGCATATTTTTGTATTTAATAGTTAATATGTCTGAATAATGTTTTAATTGTTTTATTGTTATAAACTTGAAAGAATAATATAAATGTCTGAAAATAATTGTTGTTGG
This sequence comes from Symmetromphalus regularis, assembly GCA_032355785.1. Classification (NCBI taxonomy): domain Eukaryota; kingdom Metazoa; phylum Mollusca; class Gastropoda; order Neomphalida; family Neomphalidae; genus Symmetromphalus; species Symmetromphalus regularis. Next base: position 7,432 of record JAULBS010087895.1, on the reverse strand, counting down.
AGTATTGGTAAAAATGTCATTATCAATCAATTTATGCCAAACATTAATGAAAATGTTCCTATCAAAATTTAATATACCCAGTTTAAAACATATACAACTCAGGTATAAAGTGCATGTTTAAAAAAAAAAAAAATTTCATTTAACCTGTTGTGTCTTTAGGTTACTATCACATTATATTTATCTAACATCAGGCATAAAAACCAGTCTAGCGAGCGACCACGAGCGTTCGTCAACCTGAACATGACACAGATTTCTGTAACATACACAAACTGCATTGAATTATTGATTTTCACTAAAAGTTAAAACAGGAGCATCTGACAAAATGACCAGCAAAATATACTTTATAACTCTCAAAACTTTCACAATGACAAATTTATACTGGACAATGTCTGTGACTGGACACTTATTTCCAGACCTGGACTACAAAGCACATTAATATTATCATATGCATACTATACATGTTCTTAGACAGTGACTGGGATATGCTAACATATAATTTGGGAGCCCTGAAGCTTGTACTGTTATGAGGGATCTTCGCAACAAGAAACACAGTTCTGGGTTAAGCAACATGGACTAAAGTAGCTTCTGGGACCCCTTTGGGATTAGGGTCCCTGAAGCTTAAGCTTCAATAGTTTCATTTATAACAGATCCGCAGACATTTTAATGGCAGAAGAAATGCTACAGAATACTTACATGGATAATAGCCAAGAAATTTATTCTTTGGTCTGTTTTGTGCAATCTGTGACTCATTGTATGGAAATAAAAACTCAGTTGGCAGTTTCTGAAATTACATTTACGTTAATTTTCACATTTGTCTTTGTAATGAACTGAGTATAATGCAACATCAGTATTATCAGCATTCAAATGAAGTGTGTGTACAGATGACACTATTTTTATAATTTAACCACAATACGACCATGTTCATGTATACTCCTGAGATCTTCCAATGCTGATACCCATCACATACCATATTATAATATATACTGAAATGAAGTATGGTTTATAACTTATTTTCACCTTACACACCTATTAATATTTTTAGTAATAATTAATCATTTAAGCCTGTACTCATGCAAGTCAAAGGTTGATAAGGATATGGTCAAATTGTGTTGTTTGTCTCCTTACATAGTGGAACTGATCTTCAAGTGATCTAGTGATAATAGCTTTGATAAAATATCCCTTGGATGTTGTTTTATTTATATACACGATTTTGAAAGCAATATTTCTGTCAATGTACTTGTATATACACTAGTGACCTATATATAGATTAAAAAAAATGGCGTTTTAATGCTATTCTTTAATAATATTAAAACTATACATTTTATTTACGTTTCGGTCGTAGGCCTTTATCAAAAACTGAAAGATATTTTACGAATTACATTTTGGAGAAAAAACAAGGGTAATATATTATGATATAAAAAAATTGAAATATATATGTATATAAAAGCCTGTTGTAGTAGCATTAACAATTGTGATGTCATAAGTTACATATTCAAAAGTTAAAAACATGTCATATAGATAACATGATTATAGAAACCTTGTATTCTGTTTCAAAGCCTCCAGGTTGGGATTCTATCTTGTCTATCAGTCTTTGTAGTTCAGCTACGGGAACACCTGTCTCCAACAGATTCAAGTTAGAGATGTTGTAATACTCTACACCTGCTTCTTCTACACCATGACTTCTAACTCCTCCTTCTACAGCACCTACTCCAGCTTCTCCTTCTCCACCACCTACTCCTCCAGTACCTTGTGCCTGTGTACCACCATTATCCCCAGTGCCAGAAAGTTCCATTATCTCGTCAGCTTCTTGTACGTCTGCCCTGTTTGCTCCTGGTTCAATTTTCTTTGTCTGATGAATGGCATTATTAGCCTTAGTTGCAATTCCTTTACATACGTCAGTGGTCTGTGTTTTGTCAGGCTGTGGACGTCGTGTGAGACTCACGATAGGGATGGCATTGATTATGTCTGCTTTAGATTGAGAAGCAGTGGATACATTGACGTGGACTCCCATTTCTTCTGCATAAAAATAAAGTTAAAATAATAGTTATAATATATATTCGTTGAAATTAAGGTTGGAATTGCTATTTTGCAGATTTAAATATAAGTATGATAAACAACTGTAAATTAATGAAAAGACACTATTAACCAGAGGGTGTTAGATGTCAAAATATAGTATTTGCAACTCATGGTCTTCAGAGGAAACCCATTACCACCAGATACTTGTAGGCTACTATTTCCGAAAAGTAGCATGGGCTCTTTTTTATAATATACTAGTAGTCAAAATCTGGATAAAACCTGGAAGTGAGAGTTATTTTTTTTTAATCTCTCATATGGAACCCAAGATATTCCTAATAATTAGGCAGTGAGAGTCAATGTTCTTTTAAACAGCACTGTATCTTTCATGTGGTGTCCCAGGTATTTTTAACTTGTTACAGTAAATTATGTTGTGTTAAGTACATTCATATTTAAAATTTTACATAAGATTGAACGTAATATTTGTGCACGTTATATTATAAAAACATAATATAGAAACATTCTTTGCAATTCATTAATCATTTATTATTCAACGATGATCCTTTAATTCCCGATGCGCTAAATGAACTAGAATAGAAAATATTTTTAAAAATTACTTTTATTGCTGTCATAGATTCTTGACAATCAAATCAGTTACCGTTATTACACCAAGACCAAATATAATCATCCTTAATGCATTTTCTTCTCTTCCTGGGCATCTGTCTTAGACTGAAATAAAGGAGGTTGTGTTAATATTCAAGTTCCTTATAGAATTAATCTGAGACAATAGGCCTAAAGTTGTCCACATAATCAAAAGACATAAAGAATATTTATTCCATTAACCAATATTTGTTATACAATGTACATCTACAAGTCTAGAGGAGGCTGCAGGAATTACGGAAGAAGCCCTGAACTATTTTTATGATTTTTAATATTAAAGATCCAAAGTTACTTATGACCAAACTATAGTCAGCCCTAAGTAAGCATCAATCTACCACATTTGTTAAATATGTATTTTTAAGTGATAATTTAAGTAAGCATCAATCTACCACATTTGTTAAATATGTATTTTTATACCCTTTGAATTTTCCCTCTGGAAGTATGAGACTTTTGTACAAAGAAGTCTGAATACCATTATTTTTCTTGAGGATGTGGAACACTGTATAGTGGAGAAAACATAATAATTGGGGACCTGGGGTCATGATCCTTGGATCTGCCCATGAAGTCAGGGCAGACCTAGGGGTGAGATGGTGGCGCTAAGGACATATACCACTGCCAGTCGTTTTTTTATTTTTACATTGTAAATTGTTGTCAGGCAGACATAGTGCTCTTTATCTCCATCCCACTGCAGTGATGAGTGCCCTCTCGGCAAAAGATCATCTGGGACTGACCCTGTGAGTCACATGGACCAGGTGGAGTGATGTTTATTCTGCTCCCCTAAGATTGCTCCAAATGTTAAATCTCAAGAAAAAAAACCATTCAGTTGAGTTGACCCTTGTCCACCATTAACTACTGAGTTGGATGTCTGGAAAGGGTAGACAATATGGTAACTCTGTCTCTTTTCTACCACAATTCACTTTCCTATTTCCCCCTTTTTTTTAACTTCATCTGTTTGATTCGTTTATATATTTAGGCGCCTCATACCAGAATCAATTCATATGAACCTTGAACATTTAACTTGACTTCAAAAACTATAGTAAATATTAAATGGAATTTTTGGTTTTATATGCACACAACAATGACATGTTAGTTTAGACAAAATATATTGCCATTTTGTAGAATGAAAACATTATATACCATGAAATACACACCTAAAATGGATCAACAATAGATGTGTTAAGGCTTTTGGTACACTCATGAATGTATGACATAACAACATAAACTTACATATAATTTTTATTTAATAAGCTGTCTTTTAAAATGCATAATATATAATAAAAATAAGGAATAACATAAAAAATTCAGTAATGTTTTTCTCTGGATAAATTGCTATGATAATTACCGTATTACTGCTACTGCTACTGTTATAACCACGAGCACAGCCACTGTTACACCAGCCACAGTTCCAACTATCAAGCCAACCTGTAAAGCTGACCTTTCAACTGTAAATAATAAATCATTCACTATTTGAATTTAAACATTATGTGCATCCATCCATCCATCCATCTACTATTCCATATAGAATTATTATCATGCCATTGTTAAGTAGTATTTATAAACCTTAATGTGTGTGTGCGTTGTGTTTGTACATCTTCTGTCACGTGACTCACGGGATGTTGTTGTTTTTAAAATGGGACTTTTTCTGATAACTAGGTAAGTGGTACGTTTTTTTCTCTCGTACTGCGTCCATTAGCGATTAATATGTGGAATATTTGTTACCAGCGAACTTGGAAATCTTTGATCTAAAGGTAAGTACTATTAGATTTGTCCGTCGTTTGTTATTAGAGCTATATTTCCCGGCTATTCTTTAGTTGCAGAGTCCGAAAGAATTTTCAATAGTATTGTCTGGTGCTAGAAACTCTGCTTTTGGGGAGGGAGCGACAGAGACATTGAGAAATAGAGAGTGGAGGACGGCCTGCGGAATGCATTTGAAAGTTGGACTGAAAAGCTGGTGACCGAAGCCGAAGGACAGCAGTGTTCCTGCAGGAACCCCCTCATACTTCAAAAACTCCGGATTTCGGCCACTTTATTTTGTCTCAGATCCTGTTTTGTTATTTTTTTTTTTATTAGTTGTCCCCCCAAAAGAGGCATACGCCCCCCTCCCTCACCTCCGCGCGGTGCCTGAATAGAGATAAAGGTCTCCCCATCGCCTTAAAACTGCGGGATTTTTTCTTAACTGGTGACGAACAAGTACTTGAGTCGGGTTCGGTGGTTACATGATCCGTGAACCTACACTTATTACAGTCATCATCGGACGACTCCTTTGTAAAGTTACCACCAAAAAACTCCCGGTAGTTAGCCTATTTATTCATAGCAAACAACGCAGGTGTTTTTTCAATACTTACACCCCCCTCTACAAAGTAATGATCGCTTTCGGGAATCAATGCCCGTAATTCATCGTGTATTCTTTCGAAATGGATATTTAATTTTGATTTGTATAATTAATTGAATTATTTCGTGATTTCAAAATGACAATCACAATACCATGAGCTGCTTATGAGTCATGCTAGTTATTTATCAACACAATTAAAACATTTATCCAATTTGGGCCTGTCAACGAGAAGCTCTGAATGATCGCAAATCCACGTTCTCTTTCCGGAAATTACCGATATTGCCTAGTTAAGCGTAACAAACTTTAAGGATAAAAGCACGGTGTTCCAAGAATTATTATTATTTTTTCTTCTTCTTTTATTATTAATTATTATTTTTCTTCTTCTTTTATTATTAATTATTAGTATTATTTTTGAATAATAGAACATAATATTATAGAAAAGAAATACAGTGTTACACAGAACGTAATGGACTGGGTTAGCTAAAATGTCATACTAGTATAATAATTATTTTATGCGTCCCACGGCAGGCACGGTGGACATTGCGGGGTGGGGATGGTGGAGTGGAGGTGGGCTGACACATCTGTCACGAAGCGATGAGTTTTAAGTGCATACGAGGTTACGCTATGATATAGAATTATTGGCGGTGTGTGTGGGGGGGGGGGGGGCTAGAGCCCCAGCCACCCCTGTTCCACTGTGCCTGCATAGGCCTACGCAAGTTTAATATGCGTTCGGTAAATCCCTGTATTAGCCTATATGTATAATAATATGCACAGGCGCTATTTTCTCACTATGCTATGAACAGCCTTTTCGTTTAATTAAAGAATATATTTTCAGTACCGGCCCAGCCGTTTAAATAGTGGGGGGGGGGGTTGAGGGGGCAGCGCAAGACAGAATAGTGGCGCCATTTGAAGGGCGTCTACAAAGTATCAAACGTAAATATCGTCACAAAAAGGGCGCCTCAGATTATTTGGAGGGGGTGGGGGCAAATGCCTCCTTATACCCCTGGCTGTGCTGGCCCTGAATTTATTCGATAGTTTTATATATAAAGTTCATTATATTACATGAAATATTACATGGTATATGACGTGTCACCAATAAATATACGCAAAAATTTCACAAATATCCTTTTCAACTACGTTAAAGGATACATTTAATGGTTTTATACCTAACAAATTGCATCAGTTAAAAAATATATATGTATATTGAATTAAAATTTATTACGCTTTTCAAATAGTATAGTCACGGAAATATGATTGGTTGTATTTGGTGAACAAATTTGGTGACTGAAAATTTAAGAGTATTCACCTTCACACCTGTACCCATCTCCTCTGTATCCAGCTTTACATGAACACTTAATAGTCCCACCTTTTTTTAAACACACTGCATTGTCATCGCACTTGCGAGTGTTATTATCGCACTCGTTACTATCTAAAATGAAGTGAACGTTATTAGCACAGTATTTCAGGAATATATAGCCTATGCTATTTGGAATATCAATGTCAAAATATATAAAATATACAATTAATTTGGATTTAAACAAATATAAATAAAAACTATGACATTTTAAAGATAACAATGAAATTGTTTATAAATTGTTTTTATATCTATGCAACACTATTTCAAAACTAAACATCGGTCCACTACTTATGGAGATATTGATATTTATATAATGTAGCGCAAAATGGCTGCGAAAGCCCAAGTTTTAAAAGAGCAGTTTCCTCGCAGATATGTAAGCAATTATTCCCAGTCATAAACAAGTTCTTCCCTCTCTCTACCCAGCAGTTTTTTTTTATATTAAATTAGATAAGTAAAAATAAGTATATATATATATATATATATATAGTGAAACCCCATCTAACGACCACCCCGGTACTAAGACCACCCCGCTATAAAGACCTATATTTTAAAGACCCGAATTTATCTTATTACTTTTATAGTAAACCTGCCCCGAAATTAAGACCACCTCGGATTACGACCAGTAAAATCAGTCCCAATGGTCGTTTTCAGTGTATTTTTACCCCACTAAAGCGACCAAATTAAAATAGCAAGCCTCGTGTATCATGACTGGTGTTCAACTGAAATCACTATAATGGTCAGAATAGCTGCTGTTTTTAACAAAAATTAACAGGCGGCACATAGGTACAATAAACCTCTCAGTTTTGTATGTAGAAAAGGATTAAAATAAGTTTATTTCAGGTATGCATTTGAAATGATATTAAAAATTACATACGGTACTTTCAATTTTCGTAAGCCGGTACACTTTGGTATAACGGTAACAGATCCATTGTAAGCAAAACAGATTGTAATAGTGTTGGGGATGCCGAGACTGATAACTTAATTACTCTGAAATTGGGTTGACAGACTTGACACTCGTATATTCTTAGTGGTTTACCGCCAACTCATGGCTAATTGTTAATTAGAATACT
>JAULBS010087884.1:0-17914 GCA_032355785.1 Symmetromphalus regularis | reverse complement strand
GTTGTTAAACAATTGTTTCTATTTTTATACATTATAGCCGTATAGGATTCTTCTTGTGTAATGAAACCGTCAGTATAGTATCAAACACTAATGTTTGGGCAGCAGTATAATATATTTGACACCTAATAGCTACTGAATAACCAGTATGGTTGGGTGTTGTTAAACAATTGTTTCTATTTTTATACATTATAGCCATGTAGCATTCTTCTTGTGTAATGAAACCGTCAGTATAGTATCAAACACTAATGTTTGGGCAGAAGTCTAATATATTTGACACCTAATAGCTACTGAATAACCAGTATGGTGGGGTGTTGTTAAACAATTGTTTCTATTTTTATACATTATAGCCATGTAGTATTCTTCTTGTGTAATGAAACTGTCAGTATAGTACCAAATACTAATTTGTGTGCAGCAGTCTAATGTATTGCAATTACAGTTAGTTTGAAATATAATAGCTGATGTTTAATAATAAGTGGTGTTGTTAAATGCAATTGTTTCTCCTTGGAATGAGTATTGTGGTAAGGAATTCATTTAATAATGATGAAGTATCATTTTATAATACTCTTCATGCTGAATAATGAATAAACAGATTTACTCAATGGAATGTCAAATTTCATAAAATTATAACAATTATTATTATTACTACTTTATTTCTTATCATTATCTTTTCTATTTGCTTAAATAAATAGCATTTAAAAGAAAATAACTGGTGCAGAATCCAACCTCTGTTTTCACTAAACTGATACTAATTCATTTTGGCTTTCAAAATGTAACATTTTCTCATTTATTTTTTCAGCTATCAAATCAGCTCATTTAAAATTTTAAAGTGTTTTATTACAACACTTTATTAGAACACTGGGTCATTGTGCTTGTTTTTCATGGTGACAAGAAATTTACTAGAATGATCAAATAAAAAGATTTGCTTAAAATACCTCTTATGACTGATAATTGTTATACCTTAAGTCATCAAAAATAATAATTTTCATAATTGTATAAATCAATTTAAATGTCATTTTTAAATATCACATGTGTTTTACAATTTGTCACAGTAAATCATAAAAATTAGTTATTAACATAACAGAAAGTGAAATGAAATTGACAAACTTTTATTAAAAATCTTCAAATTTGTTAATATTAGAAACAACAAGAGATGATTTGGAATTACATTTATCTATTTAAAGATAGAAAATTTAAATATAATTTCCTTCAATTTTAAAATACTGGCAATCTCGTCATTAATTGGTCACAGGGGATCATGAAAACTAGTGTCAAAAGAGTTTAGACAAAGATTTATTAAAAAAGATGTATTAAAAATCTTCAATTTTGTTAATTATGTTAAAAAATAAGAGATCACTTGAAAATATATATTTATCTTTAAAGATAGATTTATATATTCAGTTGCTTCAGTGTTTTAAAATGACTAAAACTACAACTTTTTTTTGTTAGGTACCTGGAACATTATCTATAACAGTAATGTTTATAACTTTATACTTTTATTAAGGTTTTAAATTTGTTAATGATATTTTAAAAATCCAGAGATTATTTGGAATTGTTTTATATATATAACGATAGAATAAAGTAATAATATGATACAGGATATATCTAAAAGAGTTTAATCTTCCTCGTGGTACTGCATTATGATGAATGCCATCAGATGAGAATGCAGTCAGATGAGAAGCAGAGGTATATGTATAAATGCTGTTAGTATTACTTTTATAACACCCTAGAGCAATGCATGTGATTCTGATTGTAAAACTGAGAATAATAGCAAACATCACAAACACACACATTAGTACACAAGGGACATATCTGCTTTTAAAACACAAATAATAGATGACCGAGAAAGGACAAAATATTTATCATTTAAAACCTTAAGAACAAATTAAGTAATCAGAGCATTTGTATTTTATAATTTCTTTAAAATGTGTACTGTTTGGACTATTTTTGAAGACATTACATTGTATGAAAAGCTGCAGGCACTTGTCATTATGATTGTGTGACCCCCAGTGGCCTGTGTTTATTATTTTGGTAGAGAATCATTAAATATGCTCATCTACCTAGTCATTGTGATGGCTTTGAAATTCAGGCATTTACAATTGTACCTTATTGCTGTCACTAGATTGTTACTTTTCATATTTTTGGAACAGCAGTACAATGTTGCTGTAAACCATTTATATGGTAGCTTTTACAGTGGCTTTGCTGATTGTTGCTTCAAATTTTGAGGGTTGATTAATGACCAGTGACATTCATACTCATATAGCAGTTGAAATTATTAAAAACAATGGTATAATTGCCATCTTGGCTACAAAAAGGCTTAAAATGAAAATTTAAAAATTTGCTGCTGTTCTAGCTCAGAAATGTTTTGACCAAACAGAAAAGCCTTACCTTAATTATGTTTTTTTTGAAAACTGTCACCTTTCAGTTAGGATTTGATGGGTTAATTTAATACTGTATTCTTTTAGATATCTTCTCATTCCAGGTATATTTTGTTCAAAAGGTGTATTATTTTTTAGAATACTACAGCTATAGTGGCTATATTAAGTTACTAATGGTCCAGTAAATATTTATATTTATAAAAATCTCCACAGCTCTTCTGAAATGTCATTCCTAAATGTACACCAGATACAATTCCTTTTAGATATTTGTCATCTCTTAATCTATAATGCTGTTGTTGAGAATTATAATCCACGTATTATACTAACAGAACGCACAAAATGAATTAATAGCAAATCACCTTTGTCATGTCAGCTTATGATGGTGTTGTTTTTCATCACTAACACTAATACATTGGTTTTACTGATAATCAGTCCAGGTGGGACAATCTAAATAAACCATTAACAATTAATGTGACTATATACTTTAGGATGGTCAGCCACAATTGTGTGGATAAAGGGAAGGGGGTAAATCATAATGTGTTAGAGGTTTAAGCATTGAGTATCAACTTTTTGGTGCTAGTAAGCAAATCACAGTACGATAAATGGGTAAATAACTGACAATAATATGCGTCGTAAGTGAAGTCAACCGGTCTACTCGTCCAAAAAAAAGGTGTAAAACAGTTTACAGTTCTATTATACGATTTAATATGACATTTTTACTATTACAACCAACAAACATTGAATTGAAATGAACCTGTGTATTAGTCAAAGAAAAAGCTGGAAACAAACAAGAGTATAGACTGAGATTGTTAGGCTATTATATCATGTCTCAATATAATTGTATTTAAAAAATATATATATTTGTATTTAAAAAAAATATTTTAGCTTGAAAACAGAACATTGAATTAGTTATGCATAGACTGGTGGCAGCACCATTAGTCTGTATATTTGAGTTATGTCCCTTTATCTGATATGTTTTGGTAGGAACTAGAATTAATTGAATTTTCCAATCACTGTTGGTAATTTCTGTTAAACTTCATTTAAAATAAAAATGGTTATATTTTAAAATGTCTTTTTGGGTATCCATTTGAAATCATCTTTGGGAGTCTGTCCACCTACCATTACTTTTTACTCCCTGACTTCCGATGTAGATCCCACCTGACTGTTGCATGGCCACTGGTAGTTAATGTAAATAGAATAATGCATTAAATTAAAGAATGATGCCTCTTTCATTTCTTGGTAATATTTTGGTGGATAATGAATTGTATGTTTATTTTCCTATCCACGACAATGTTGAAAGCTTTACTACTGTATTAGGCAGTAAATTAGTTTTAGACTGAAGATATTTGCGACTTAATGACCTAGTATGGGAAAATCAAAGAAGCCTGGATATTGAACAACAATTATGTTATGGTGCAACATTAAGCGCTAAAATACATTTTTAGTCAGCAGCCATTTATCAAGATGTTTATTGTGTGAAAATTGTAATGAAGTTGCTGGTGAAAGCAAGCCATGCTGAAAAGTCTTGTGTATGTACGTACCACCAATGCAAGGCTATTGATTGTACATCATATCATGGTATTGAATGTGATTCCAAACAAAAACATATCCAGCATATCATTTGTTTGAAGTACATCAAAGTGATGTTTAACATTCAGACAATACTAAAAGAATGATAATTAAAAAGAATTAATATAGATCTGACTGGCAGACATAATCACACATACACTTAGCAGACATACGTAATAACATATACTTAGCAGACATACATAACATACACTTAGCAGAAATAGTAGTTAGGCAGAATAAAAATAGAAAATAAAATTTGTTATGACTTGTTTTGAAAATCATAAGTTCCCTTTCCAGATGTCAGCTGCATAGGCCTTTGACAACACATGTAAATTTCAAAGACAAAGTTTTTAAAAAAAATTATGCATTTCGGAGAAATTTAAATAAAAAAGTATCAAACTGGAATTTTATTTTTATTCCATTTCTACCAAAATGCACACAGGAAAAATATGTAACTCCCCTAAAAAAGTATGACTTAAGGAGCATCTTATTGAATGAACACTATAATTATAACATACAGCAGAATGATATTTCACACTCAGACTATGTTAGAAAACCTTGAAAGAAAATAACTTCTTTATACAGCATAAGACATCACAAGAAATCACATAATTATTACTCCCTCCAGTAGCCAATGATTATTTTTGTGCTGGTGGGTTATTAAACCACTATTTAAACATTATTATTATACTTAAAACTATATCGCCATGAACATATTTCACAATTATTAGAAAACCTTGACTTGTTTGAATGAGTAAATTAACCAAAACATTTACCAATCATCAACGTAATGAATTTTCATTTTATTCCAGTAATCAAAGTCTTTTACAATTACCATATTTACATAGTGCCTGTTTGCACTAAAACATCAATCAAATGTGCTTCTAAAACTTCCAGTAATTTCTGTATGTTGTGTTATTTTATGACCAATATAATAAAGGTCCGCCATGTCCTAAAGATGAATTGTAAATGACTGAGCTGTACCATAACCAGAGCACATGCTCATTTCCTTTGAGATTTTCTCCACTGAATTAATCCTGAAACCTGTATTGCATGAGGTTGAAATTCCACTTGATTGCTGAGCTTGCATGCAAATCAATGCATTACGTTCGAATTCAACTGCATATACTTTGTAGTTTTTATTCACATACATATGAGAGATTGCAGGATTGTTCAAACAAATTCAAACAAAATGTGATGTCATAGCATGTGCTGTGGAAATGATTGTAGAAAAGATATCTTGATTGGAAAAGTGTAGATTATATTGTGGTAGTGGGTTTCTTTTTTCATGCTCTTAATATATAATTAACAATGTGGTGGATTTTAGACTTTCGTTTGTTTTTCCATAGTATGCAGCACATCTAAGCTATATCATGTGCATCATGGGAACACTGTATGCAGTTTAAAACACAATAATTAAATTTTTATTATAATTATCACAGTCTAAGTGTTTCTCATTGATCTAACCATCACAACACAAACTTGTTCAAGTTTCGATGTCATTATTAGGGAATGGTTTTCAACCACTGTGTTTATAGACTATGTTAGACAACCCGCAGTGGGTGGAATTGCGAACAAGAAATAGTTTTAAACAATACTTGAAACAACAACAACACTAAACTCGAGTAACAAATACTTATATTAGGAGTTTATTATATAAATGATTGTGTTTTGTTAAAGGAAAAATTAATGAAAATCAGTGAACTTTTTGAAACATTTACTATAATGATTCCAACCTGATTAAACACAGCATCACAGTTCCTTTCTGATGATGTCATGATTAGTTGATTTGTTTAACTTTGTGTTATTGAGTCAGGTGCTATTATTCAAGAATCCTCAAAATAATAGTAATAAAATATGAACTTTTTCATGTTATTATTAATGTATGTTTTAATTTAAATTATAATAATTATCTATTTTTTATGTTTATTGAGGTATGAATCAAAAATCACTACCTTTTGTGTGAACAGCTTTACCAATTATATTCAACAAAAACAGTTTCTGACTTTATAATTACAAGGTTCTAGAATGTGTATAAAGTCTGTAATTTGAAACGCTGTATTATCAGAGTCACAGGTTGTTAGTAAACATATTACAGTATTTTTAATCCATCTGTATTTAGGTAGATATGTTCAGTTCCAGACCAATAGACAATACAATATATTCTTGCTAAATCAGAAGTGAAATAGTGGATTGAAAACACATAAAATAGATTTATACTCAATTACAAGGGTCCAACAAACATGGTCGGTAGGTTACAATTTTGTGGCCTGTTTTAAGAATCCACCTTGATCTGTCTGGCAAACACTTAACTGGCAATCTTGATATCCACACATCTGTAACATTTGATTTCACCCTGATGAAGTTTCATTCCTCAATCCAGATTAGCTACATTTCTGTCAGCAACAGTTTTCACTGGAACCAGTAAATGTTATCAGTTTTATCAATAAATAATCTTGACAGTTTATGGTCCACTGGTCAGTGTTATGTGGTCAATTTTATTGTCATATTATAAACTCTGATCTGGCACTTGATTGACCAGTGGTTGTCCAACAATGTAATTACATGCTATTTGAGATGGCTATTCTAATTACACATTGAATGTGAACTCTGGGCTGGCCTTATCTGTAGTCATTGGCACCATTTCCAATAAAAAAAAATATAAAAGTGGTGATAAAACAGTGAAGATCAAGTAAAAGACTTGTGATTTCTTTTTTTTTTAAATGAAATTTTCTTAATAATAATCACTTGTGGGATACGAAATTGAATTTCAATATGAAATTTTTTATGAATAATGTGGATTGATATCAAAGGATTGTTTGTTTAAAGACACCCCAGCATATTGGCTAATCAGCTGGTATTAGATTTTAAACTTATGGTATTTGTGACTCGTGGTTCACATATGAATCCTGCTTCTGAACTGATATACCAAAGGCCATAATATCTGCTAAATTGATTTGTGAGAAAGGGCATGTTCACTTTTTCTAGTAATGAAACAAAAATAAATTATGTGGTGACAGCTCAAGTCAAGTAAAATTTTGAAACCCCACATCCATTAGGTTGTGATTTCCTCAGAAGGTCATCTCCCACCATTACCAAGTTTGACACCTAATAACTGCTAATTAAACAAACATTGCTGTTCTTTGTATAAGTTTGAATCATCAGACATAGGCATTAGAGTCATAGTAAATGTAACTCTTTTTTTCATATATGTAATTTAGAACAAACATACTAATTGGTTTTCTTTTCTTATTTTGCAGGTGAGTACATCATTCATTTAAATAGTTTCTTCGTCCCTTTTTCCTATTCTGGTCATCATAAGGTAAGTGCGTTTGTAATTTAAAAATATAAAACAATTATATATTTCTCAAAACTTTATATCTCTACAACACAAAGACCAGTGAATAGTTTGACAAAGCTTCAGACAGCATGGACTTATTTACAACCTTAAAAACTGATGATACAGAATGTTTATAAAATTTAAGAATGTGAGGTCTGCACCCATAATGAGCACATCCTTTGGTTGTCAAGTCTGGTTTTCAACAAGTTAATGGAAACTAATGTACATGTCAAAATAAGATATTTTTAAGGACTTGCAAAAGGAAAATAATTATATTTGTTTCCATATATAGTGTTTTCTGTCCAAACTGACATCTGCCTCATTTGAAAAAAACATTTAATCCAGAAAATATTAAAACATTTAAGCAATATCAAGAAAGTCGCAAATTGGTTTACAAACTATAAAGAGACAAAAAAAATTGGTCCAAGGCATCTTCATCTATAAACTGACAGATTTTGTTAGTTCTGTGTGAATCTGGTTTTACAGATTCCACTGTATCTTTTCATTTTTTATACAGATCAAGGATGATTTAAAAAATTGCAATATTGCATGACAAATTTCTATTTTCTCACTTCCTTCCGACCGAGCTTGTTTTGATGTCAGCACATTTGTCTGGATCTGTGTATAAAGAAGTTCATTTATTGACTTCAGTTGATGAAATGTTCAAGCTGATTTGCAGCAAAAATTTATATTACTGGAAATGGGTCAGGATTTTGGTGTCTAATTTGTCAGCTCTGTTAACACATCAAAGTGTTCACATAATCCACACAGATTTTCCTGTCGATATAATTTTTATTAGTAAAGGTCATACTATGCAATTTTATGTAATATAAAGCAAGCAGTAATATATCTGTGGATATACAAAATCATTTAATATAGATTTATGCTTTGTCAATATTTGGCTGTTCAAAGAAAATATAAAAATAGGAGGGAAGGATCTTATTTAAATTCATTATTAAAATGTTAATTGAAATTGTGAAAATAATTAGTATTTTATCCATAGTAATTTGGTGAGGAGAGGGTTATGAAACTTGGTACCCTGTATTCAAACAGATAAATGCTCACATTTTCAATAATTGGGAGTAGAACTGTAGATTAATTTCTGAGATTTATATAAAAAATAATAACACTGTTTTTTAACCTTACATGTAATTAAAAGAAAAACCACACTGATAACATAATTTTATCTTTATTTATTTAGTTGTAATCTGCTTGATGAAGGTGGCAATTTACTTTAAAAGAAAACATTATAAACACAAACTTCCTAGAATACTTGTACTCATGTCTTTTAGTACAGTTAGGTGTCTTTACTACCTGAATGCTTGAATTAATACCGTCATGGTTTCAAGTTAACTCCTGTGATGGAATCTTCCCTGCTAACACCTCTGATTAAAGTTCTTACAGGAAGTTCTTGCATTAGATCTCATACTTACTTTGTAAGAGCAGTAAAGTATGTAATCTAATCAGATGTTACAGACTTGGATATTAGAAAAAATTGTTATATATAAGAGATAATCATGATTTTATGGTTATAAGCGGTATATTACTGTAGTTTGGAAGTTAGAAGTTCATCCTTTACATGTTACTGAGTTCAAATATAAACATTGCACTTTTTCTCTGTGTCAGACTCTGTATATCTATTTCATTTGTTGTTGTTACTATTGTAGTTTTAACAATTCTGTATCAACACAAAGTACTTGGGTATAAATGGTAGTACTTCAGGGGTTTAAATATTTCTATTTTGATCTGTTTTGGCCAGCAAAGGATATCTTGGGCTGGGAGATATTTTTGTCTTGCTTGATGGACTAGTAAAGATTTTGCCTTATACTCATATTTTAAATAATAAACATTCTATATAATATACTAATCTTGGTTTCTAAATATCTGTCAAATTAATTCTACCAAAAATGTAAATCATTGAAAACAACAAATTTATTACCAGAATATATCAATTTTTATATTTTATTTTTGGAAGTGGGCATGGGGGAGGGTGTTTCTGTGAAGGTGTGGATAGGGGTGGGTTATTTGTTTTATAGTCTTGCAATTTCTAATTTGGTCTCAACTTTTTGTGCACAAAACAAATTATAAATAATTTTTGTTTTGTTGTATTTATTTATTTATTTTTTACTATTCTTTACCAGATTTACTGGTGTGGTTTTCAGTTTATTACAAATTTACAGACACATGTTATTCTACTTTACATTGAAATCAAATCAAGTGTTTCTGAATATGAGCATTTTATTTCTTTCTCTACCTAATATTTACCTACACTTTGCTGATCAATGCAGTAGATTACAAGAGTTTCCTAGTCATTCTTATTGTACCAAATACCGTAAATCATTCAATTACTGCAAGTTAGAAATTATAATACACATTTCTCACTACCATAACCTATAACTGGCACATTATTAATGTTATATGACAATAAATAAATGATTTCATTGTCCAGACGTAGCTGTGTTAAGTCTTCTGGATAGGTCACATAAGTATATACTATTAACAATCACTTGTCTTTAAAATCTTCTCAATTATTTACTTGTTGCTGAAATTATTTTCATCAATAATAACAAGGATTTAATCTTGATTCCTGTAATCAGATTGAAAACTCTGTTCTTGTTGTATGCTTGAACAACTCTGGTGATGGAAGCATGTTAATATTCTGATCTGTCCTAGTTGATGTTCCTTCAATTCATGTGTAGATATTACAGCTAGTATATATATTAAAGCAACATTACATTAAATACACTGTTAAATTCGATACGTATACCATTAGTTTGTTGAACAACTATTCACCTTTTTGGCATTGTTGTAGTGCCTTTAACCTTTAGACTACTGAATTTCGATTGATAAAGGAGTTCAAACGCTTCAGAAATCCACCATTTGCAATTGGGAACCTCCTATGTTGATAGGTATTGTGTCATTTCCCCCCATAATGCATTTAAGCAACAGGAAATATTAATTTTAAAAGGCTAGTTTGATTGTCGAGAAATGTCATCTGCAGTATTCAAGCGTTCACATGACGTTGTCAAGAAAAGCTGCCTGCAGTGTCCAGAAGGTTAATGAATTGGCCAGTTTGTTCACAGATTATTTTTCCATCTTGATTAAAATAAAGTGGGGGAGGGGAGCAGTATAACACTGGTTACAAATTTAATTTTTCCCCATTATAATTTGGTCATAACTAATTTTGGATGTTAAAATTGTTAAACATTTCTTTGGATACCTTCTTCCAAAATTTCTGGAATTGAGACACAAACAGGTTACTTTTATTTTGTCTTATATGAAAATTCCTCATATAAAAGTCACCCCTCGATGCATATGCATTTATTTCAGATTATATGTAAAGGTGACCTGCTCATAAAGAATTGTCCATTGCATGTCCTTAATTACATACAGGTTTGACTGTGGCTGACATGGGAAGGGCAATTCAATTAATTCGCATACAAGTTTCTATATTGCACTTTCTGTTTAATTAACACTGGTAATAGGCGCTGTTTGTATTGTTGTCTTGTTCAATATGCAGTTGTTATGGCAACACGGCAGTAAGCGTGCAAATTTCATTAGCCTGGTCTTTATCATGCTTTGATTTTATCCTTTTCATACACATCATCCTGACATTTTCTATTATGTAACTTTCTTTTTATCACTTTACTTAGAAGATAATTTGGTTACGCAGATATCCGGTCTTTTCATTTGAACGTCACTGTGATTTCTATCTTTCTCATAAAAAGCCACATGATTTTTACAAATTCACTCAGAATCTTTATTTAGTCCATTGTATTTGTAGTCCAGATTTTCCAGAAAGGTTGGGGTTTTTTTTCTATTAAATTTTTAAACTAGAGTAGGATTCTCTTTCTTAAATCAGCCTACCTGATCTTTTTCAGTCTATCCAAATATTTTTATCACAAAAATAAATTTTTAATCTTTTAATAATATTTCAAACATTTTGTTCCCTGGACAAAATGTTTTTTTAATATTTGATAAATAGAATAAAAAGATTTATATTTTTTTGAAAATTTCATTCTTATACCTGAAAGAGGTCCTCACAAAGCAACTTCAGTTCTGAGTTTATTACATTTGTCCATTTGGTGAAATAGTGATTCTCTTCTAGAGAATTTATAAAACATTATACAACATGGAAGAGTTATTGAGAGCACCCAAATAATACAGTTGCATGGTAATTAACAATATCAGTTGCTTTAATTTATGTATGTTTACATGTTGGTTTTTTCCTTATTTTCTTATGGGTCAGCAGTGTTTAGATGGGTCAGAAAAATAATTAATTTAATGCTGGTCATATCAACGAAAGATTAAACAGACCAGTTGAAAATTAAGTTTTAATTATTTTTATAAAACAGAGAATCTTGTGTGTTATGAGAGCACATACTAAGACAAATGATATACCAGTACTAGAACACTCAGAAATGAAAACCATCGAGTGCAGTTGACCCTAACATACCTGCATGTTGCATATCATATGGAAAATGTATATATTTGTACCACTGATTAATATTGATAATAAATATATATATTTATTCCACTAAATTAATATTGATAATAGATATAGATATATATTTGTACCACTGAATTAATATTGATAATAAATATATACATGTATATTTGTATAATGAATTAATATTTATAATAGATGTATATTTTGTTATTTATCTGGTGGCATGAAACATTTAAGATCGGCTTGCTATAAAATTAATACTGCGAATAAATCCCAGCTAAAGATAATCAAATAATAAATTATTGACAGGTATCCAAACAACAAAGCAGGTGAACAAATGAGTATTTAATTAAAATCGCTGCATCTACACAGTTATATCCATGGAAGGCTAAATGTTAAAGTGATGAGCACAGCAATGTGGTTAGAAAAGTAATCACTGTTTAAATAATGAAGGGTTTATTTTAATCTCTCAAAGTTTACTTAACACCCAAGGCATTTACTTTGTAAAATTTATCTTTGTTTTACAAACAACAGATCATTTTAACTTTAAAAACATGTAGAGTGTATTACATAAATAAACAGGTCTCAAGTAAGAGAGAATCATTTTATGACTACTACATGTATACTAATAATCAAACACCATGTTTCTGTACATGTTCTATTTTTGTGTTAGTTCCATTAGTAATTTCCTGTGTTGTCAGCTGGCATCCACACAGACAGACATTTAAGCAGCTTTGGCCATCATACGGAAGCTGTACCTAATTCTAAGTAATAACTTTACACTGGCAATCTTTCATATAGTCACGTTGCCCCCCAGAAATCACATGAAATTACATCTTACGCCTCGTTTGTGGCCAGAGGCGGGAATTTTTTCAGCATTTACGTGAATGATCCATCTTGTTTGGTCTCATTGTTTTGTGAAAGATTGCCCCAGTGTTGTTTCATATGACTGTTTGTAACTAAAGTCCAAGATTTACCCTTCACCGATCACGACTCTAGATCTATAATCAATAGAAGCATTGAGGCCAAAGTTATATCTGCCATCTATAAAGAGTGCAGGCTAAATGATATAATGATTAAAAATTATTATGACTTAACCCTTTTACTGGCCAACGTTTTATTTTAGTCTTATCTAGCAGAACACTGGGTGAGTGTGATTGGTGATTTCAGTAAATTTTGCAAAGATTTACAACAGATGTCTGCAGTTAAACAGTTAAGATTATTAAGCCAAAGATGACCTATTAATTATTTTCTTCCATTTTCTTCCTTGTTAACATTCACATCAAACACAACCATTTTATCAATTTCCTATCCATCCATCCATCCATCCATCCATCCATCCATCCATAAATTTATTCATCAATCCATCCATCCATTTAAGGTTTTCCAATAATAAATTGTTTAGTTCTATTGTACTTAGACATCAAATGCCTTTCCATTAGAATATTGTCATGTGTAAATTGTATGGTTTTGCATCGGATACAAGTAATATGTGGTAATGATATGCAGATACTATCCACTATTAACATGACTGATGGAACCTGTAAGAGCCAGTCTTATTGGTGAAGTACATTTGTAGATGCTGGTCAAATTGGAGTCTGCTGAGGAGCGTATATCATGGAAGACCAGTCTCACTGACTTGAGTGCTCTTTTAAGTGCTGGTGAGGAGCATATACATTTTAAGGAAGCAATTTGGGTAGTGATAATCTCAAGTCTGCTGCTAAATATTCCGTGAGATAATTAGTAGCCCACTATGGATCGTGTTTTTATCATTTTATTGACACTCACTGGGACATCTTCCAATATAATTAGCATGGATTTTTTTTTACCCTTTCATATTCTTTATAAAGTGAAGTAAAATCATTTTTATTGCACTTTTTAGTACTTATCATGTGGTCCTAAAATGTGATGACCCACATTTTATTGACCAATGGTCAGTTTTTGCACCAGACCTTTACATTGACTTCTCAGCTATCATTTGAAGGTCTCGGCATTATTACGATCTATTGGAGTGGAAGGTTATGAATCTATTGACTGTTAATATTGAAATATTGTGTTTCCATGTTCATTGAATATATCACAACCAGTTCGGACCGTATTAAACTAGACTGTTCCAAGCACTTTGTTAAAGAATATAGAACCATTATTATGAAAGACATTTGAAATTGAAAGAATCTGATAAATTGGTATGTAGGTATAATTAATTCAAATACATATATACTGATAGAATGGCACATCGAAACCCCATAGTTTTAAATTGAATAATATTTCATCCAATGATACATTTGTTTTGTTTAATGACAACACTAGAGCACAATAATTTATTAATCATTGGTTATTGGATGTCAAACATTTGGTTATATTGACATGTAGTTAAATGTGAGCCAGCCTCCAATGGGTTTTGAACCACTGTCATCATCTTGAGAGTCTGACATTCTACCACTGGAACACTGAAGCTTATACAAATGATACAAGAACAATCAGACATAGAAATAGTATATTGCCTGGTAAGCCGTTATGTTATGACAAATTTATCATGGTTAGAATTACCATATTTATTACTATTAAATACCTTAACAGAGACAAAATGAGTACCAGTTTTTTTTATATTTGAATAAAACACAGTTCATAACAATTGATAATTTACTCAGAAGTTTTGTTGAGAACTAGTTTCTGTCCCTGACTTTACCAACAAGTGTTAACTTCCCAGTAACCTGAACAACTATTCTCAAATTACTTCAGAACTTGAATAATAACACAAAACTTCTGAATTTTCATGGGATTTTGTTTTGTATGTATATTTCTGGACATGCAAGTTTTTTGTATAGCCAATCTCAACAGTTCTTTGAATAAAATATTTTCTGTAATTTTTTTACAAACATTCAATTTGAACAATTCGAATGTTCCATTGAAAGACAATTTCCACTTTTCAAGCAACCAGAATGGTTGCATGGTTATAGTTTGACAGCTATAACCTGGCCTTGCCTCACAGTTTATTTAACATTTTGTTAACATTTTATAATACGTGATTAATTAATAATGAAATTAATTAATCTGGACATTTTTTTAATAACACCTTTCTCTCTGCATTAACAGTATTTTACCATACATATTTCTGTCAAAGTGGACCAAAAGCAAATATGAGAAATGAAAGTTAGGTTATCAGTTCAGTTCTCAGAAATGAGATTCAACAATGTTGCAGAGCATGCACCTGATAGATCATGGGATATGTTTTTCCAACAGATTCATATATCACACATCTATGTGTTGTTGTATTTATGGAAAGTGCCTCTTTGTCAGGGTATGTACATGGATTTTAAAAACATTTGTTTAAGTTTTTTTTTTAAACTTATATTGCACTTTAAAAAGATGCTATCATATCATACAAACAATAATAACAACACGAAAAAAGGAAATTGTTTTTGTTTCAGTACAAATTGTTGTAATTAAATTATAATTATTATGAAAACGTTCCAATATAACGTAACTTCGGAGAACCTCAAGCTCGTAAACAAAATCTTTTTGCAAAACATAGCATAGCGGAATGTGACAAGTTGTTCCAATCGTAACTAAAGACGGACATCGTCGAGATATTCCAATTGAACTACATGTATGGATATTTTTACGTGGCTGAGATTTCCTGAATACATAATCAAAACCAGCCAAGGCATTCCGAATAGTTTTAGACTGTTTGATAGACTGGGGAAGTGGTCGCTATTATGTCCTATATGGGTTTGGTTGAAAACAATAAATAAAAAATAACTTTCCGATCCCTTACAAACATTAGTCATTTGGATTTTGATAGTACAATGTGTGGAAATTTTTGGTTGCCAGTTTTGACTTGCCTGACACTATTTTGTCTGTCCATGGGTGATCAGGCGACCGTAAAGTGCACACCCTGCTTTGTCATGGAGGTGTCTTATTTCTGAAGCACTGTAATTTAGCATAAAATAACCATTCGTTGCCTTAAAAATATTAGTTTTGAGGTGAAATATTCTGAGAATGTCACTTCCTAAGCCATTTCTGCTGTTAACAATGATACATTCGTGAAATAAACTGTTCTGTGTGGAATGTAATTTCAGGTGGAAAACAATATTGGGTCACTGATTAAAATGCGATTAGGAATCACTCCTAGAATTACAATTCTGAAGGTCTTTATATCCTAGAGCATTTGTTCCATCAGAACATATTTCCAAGACTCAATATACTATAACACTGCTTCCCAAACTTCCCTTCTTATAATTTAGACACATTAAAATGTCAATATCTGTGACAGCAGCAGGTTTCTTCTCTATTACTGTAGACCATGATCAGCAAGTAAGAGAGGTTTGAACCTAATAGTTCATGATTAACAATATGCATAGGTGTGTTAGATAAACATTGACTTCCTTTTTCATTAAGGCTTTGAGTTAAAGACCTACATATTTTATAATTCTTATAGCCAGTCTTGTGTTAAGATACACAGCTTTTTAAAGAGGCTGCACCCAGTTCTACATTGATAACATCAATATCCTCGGATAGCTTGAAGCAGACAGTGATATAGATTAATCAGACTATAGCAGCGTTGGTATAAAGTGTACCTACTGACTTTGGCTATTTCCCTTTAGCGTTATACTATGTACAGTACTCATTTGTATCATAAAAGTTGGTGAGGCTTCTTAGCAAAACCTAATCACATGATACATTTAAGTTGATATAAATTTGTCCATATACTGTAAATCATGAAACTAGTGTATACTTTATTGATGCATCTTGCTTAAGACATATTGGGTTTCTTTACCACAGTACCAATCAATACCAGTATAACAAAGACTTGGTATGTGATGTGCTGTCTGTGGATAACACAGGAAATTACTATTGAAACTAACACCGAAAGAGAAACATTGTATTTGACTATTATTATAGATATAATAGTTATAAAATGATTCTCTCTTGCTTAAGACATATTGGGTTTCTTTATCACAGTACCATGCAATACCAGTATAACAAAGACTTGGTATGTACTGTGCAGTTTTGGTATACCAGTTATGAGGCACTGCATGGAATAGGAATAAACTCTTTATCAGAGAATGAATCCACCAAGACGGTTTGAGTTAAAATTAAAATTCATAATTTAATTATTGTATTTATGTAAGCATTCATTTCACAGTTCAGTATAAGTTGTCATCTAAGCCAGTATTAAAGCAGCCTTATGTCAAAGGCTGGAAAGTATTGGGTTCAAAGCTTACTCATGACATGTTATTTTTAACACCAGAACCAACTGCTACTTAGAATGAGTGCATAGCTAGACTGATTGGAAGGTGTGCAACCAATTAACCGAGTTTCATCCACTTCACAGGTGTATTCAACAGTTGGTTTCATCCACTGAGTGAGTGTCTGCCTGAGAGGTGATTGGTCATTGGATCAATCCTTTTCAGTGCAGCCTTCGAGCTATTCCTTATTCAAACTATGATCCATGACCTCTGTTATGTGCATTCCTGTCTGGAAAACTGCCTATAAAAAATTCCTTGTTATTAATAAGAAAGAATAGCTTATGTGGCAGTAGTAGGTTTCTTCAGTGATCTATATGTCACAGATACTGCAAGATTAACACCAGACATATACTATACAAAAAAATACTAATAGACCAACCAGCTGGAGCAAATTAATTTAATAATTATCATCTATTGGATGTCAAACATTTGAAAATTTTAACACATTCTCAAGTGTGAGCTTGCCTCTGACATGTTTTGAACTACTGTCTTTGGCTTGAGAGTCCATTGTAATACCACTGGACCACTGTCTCACCCACTTGTTTATATATGACCATATGACAGAGGTATTTTTGAAATGCTTCATTTTATTGCATGTTTTATGGTTTGTGCAGTCTCATCTAAGTCAACAATTTATGTCAAAGCAGTGAAATATGACTGCAAATCTGACCCACAGGCAGGATATTATTGAGTAATCTATCATTCATGCCGACCAGTAAATAAAATTTTAATTTCAGTCTTTGTAATGATGAAATGTGTTATTGATCAGTTATAGATACATAACTGTCTGGCATTTATCATCCTTGCTACAAATATATAGCTCTTTATTTCCTGGTAAGTGATCCAGTGGTAGGACATCAGACTCTCAATCTAACGAATGTGGTTAGAGACTGGCTCACATTTGACTGTGTAATAATTTCCTAATTAC
>JAULBS010087873.1:0-17917 GCA_032355785.1 Symmetromphalus regularis | reverse complement strand
TATATATACAAATTTTGTTTTGGACTCTCCATAATTTCTCTCATGAGTCCATGGACTCTCCATATTTTTAGATGAATGAGAACCCTATATTTCTGGAGTTTATTTTTGACACACACTTGCGTTACAAAATAATTTAATAAACAACTTTTAGGCAGGTAATACTTGAAAAATAGGTTGGACCACCAACTTTTCAAAGTTCGGAGCCCTGGTGACCACCTCAAATCTCAATGAATTTCCAACACTGCTTTAAAATGAAAGATACTAAAAAAAAGAAACAAAATTATGATCCATCAAAAACATAAATTTGGCATGAAACAAATCAGTATTTACAAAAATATATTCTTCCTACATATATCGAGACATGATAATATAAAGCAGATAGGCTGGGGTCCACGTGCACCCCACCCCACCTCTACAACCCCATTTCTAGCAAGCCCTATTTCTTAATTCGGCAGCCCATAATACACCTCAATTTTTATGATATTTTCTTTTTGACAAAAACACATCAACTGTAAGTTATATATTTACATCATATTATTCTGCATTATCACAGCTTTCATTTGACACCAAAATCAGCCACCTAGCATTAAAACTTAACGAGTTATCATATTTTGAACATTACCAGGTACATTGTATATTAAATATTGCTATTGTGATGCATGATATTACCGACCATTGTCCTTGGGCAAAGGGAAGTCTCCATGCACACACGCCCTATAATCCTTCATAAATAGTATAGTTTTGTTCCGTCTTTTAAAATATGACTATTTTGTAGCAAATTAATCATCTTTTAATCTTCCTTTTTTGGGAAGGGTGTGTGAGGAAGTAGAGATGTACCAATGGCTATATCTGCCTATAAAGTCATGATTTTGGTCAATTATACGATAAAGATTTATTAATTGACTTTTACTTAATAAATCTACACCATAAATGGTACACATGAATAGAATAGGAAAATAAAACAGTATGATTGCATTTAAAGTTATATGCTGACTTGCACCTAATAAGAATTGTCATTAATTAATCTACACCATTAATGGTACACATAATTAGAATGTAATATAAAGAAATATGATTGAATTTAAAGTTAGTTGCTGTTTTGCAAAATAATAACAATTGTCATTTTTAAGTAAAACCATGTTCCATTTTCTTTTTTCGATTTAATAAGGTGAGTATCTATATTTCCCTGTAACTCGGCTACCTTTTAAAACATACCTATATATGACATATCACACTAAAGAACTGCATATCAGTCATCTTTTAAAAAAGATCTGAGTAAAGTCGTCACAACGATAACAGAGATATACTCATTTATTTATCCCTACCCCAAAAGTAAAAATATACCAACAGTTGTGCAAGAAGGATTTATAAATCAACATTTGCTTAATTAATCTACAACATTAATGGTACACATAATTAAAATGTAATATAAAGAAATATGATTGCATTTAAAGTTAGCTGCTAGCTTGTAAAAAATAATTGTAATTTTTATGTTAAAACATGTTGCAATACCTGGTAATGTTCAAAATATAATTCATTAAGTTTTAATGCTAGGTGGCTGATTTTGATGTCAAATGAAAGCCATGATAATGCAGAATAAAAGAAGGTAGTAAATATATTACTTACAGTTGATGTGTTTTTGTCAAAAAGAAAATATCATAAAAATTGAGGTATTTTATGGGTGGCCGAAATAAGAAATGGGGTGTGATTCTTTAATGATGATTTAGTCATAGATTAATTGCACCAATTCTATATTACTATATACCATAATAACCAGCAGATCATAAACTTTCATGTGGTTTATAATACTTGTCCCAAAACCATTTGTAGGCATTATGGTGAAGATTATAGTGAGCGTAAAGATTTTTGCATGACGTAACATTTTTAAGGTACCTTCCAATATTGGTGAAATACGGGTAGTAGATTCCAAAATATTTACTGTTACCAGTTGATTTCGTGTTTAGGACATCTTATGGCCTGCTAAAAACATGGTGTAGTAGAATTGTGAGGGGGGACTAAATACATTTCAGCTGGGTGGTGGTGGCCATCTTGGATTTCTCCATTTTGAGGCATTATGAGCCATTTTTGAGCTGGGCATACAGCAGATTTGAGTACAGCGTCCCTCAATAGCCCTAAAAACCTTATAAGCCCTAAATTAACACGATTTACCTTCGTGGTCAAGATTTGTCAAGATTTGTTTAAAGTTGACCCAGTTTGTCTCTATAAAAGTAAACAAAATAAAAATTCACAAGTCTATTAATACGTAAAATCAGAGAGGATACAGTGTGCTTGCAAAATGTGTTGACAATACAGTGCTATGCTTTGTCTGGTGTTAAGATCATGACAAATTCAGTTAAATGGTTTGGATAAAAATAATACCTTTAGTCGTTTGTATTAACTGTAAAGAAAATTAAGAATTCTCAAGACTTTGTTTCAGTCTGCATTTTCCATGATAAACATTTTATATGGCTTGGTCGCCATTTACTTCAATCCAGTGGATTCTTAAATCACATATTTAATATGACATTAACTGAATAAAAAAACATCCACAAGATGTGGACTTTAGTGTTGAAACAGCCAATCAAAAGACGACCACTCAACAATTCTACAAAAAGATCCACTATGTGTGAATCAATAGACCTAAATGGTCAGTTTGTTCAAACATCCATGGGGAATCGTAAACGTATACATTTTAATGTCTTTCAGCTTCTTTCAAACAAACCCAACGTGTCGCTCAGATGGTAACGTTGATTTGGTGATGCACCAGAATCATGTTATTAATTACTGCAGTTTTACTGAACACTGCATTTCCATCGTCAGAAATCCAGTCTATTTAAAAGCAGTCTTACGTGCAGGTAAACACAGATTTATCTTTATTCCTTTGATTCTGCCTTATGCGAAGATATAGTTTTCATAATAAATTGTGTCATTTAGATTAAAAACAGACAAACGTGCTACTGCGGAAACCTCGAATCATTATCTATTTCGTTCACGAGTAAAACGAGATGTCACTTCTATGTCATGTGAGCTTAAACACATTGGTAATTGGGAAGGATTAACTACAAGAATAACCTCATTTTACTCCTTTTAGCAGAAATTGTACTAAATTGCAAGCAGACTAATATTAAATTCCCACATCGTATCTAATGTGCTTTAGAAACGCTCCAAAAGGAGATATAATTATCGTTTTAACCAGTTGAAGGTCATCAAACTTTTCCCAGCAATGCTGTCATCCATCTGGGAAAGTACCATTAAAAGCAAAACAAAAGCATGTAACATTTTCGGGTTAAGCACACAGTTGGTATGACAGTCCTGTGTCTGTCCAAGGGTTACAGGAGTCTATTCTCAGCATGCTGCCTGACAACGGTGAATGAGTGAATAGTACTGCAATGAAAGGACATCGCTTATGTCATGCGCAATTAAGCCAAGAAGGGGATGCCTCCAAGAATATTTAGAAATATCAAAGTATTAATCTCCGAGGAAAAGAACTTTTGTCAGTAGAATAAATCGATGAAGTTAATATTATTTTTACTTCCTTAAAGTAAATTTAATAAACAGGTTTGGCTTTAATAATCGCAAACTGCAAAAACCAACATCGGAAGTACGGACTTTTTTTAGAGCTATTTTTTGCTGACTGACATTTCAGTCCCGAAATAACTTGGCGGTTTTTTATTTTATTTAATTTTCTATATTTTTTTTGCTTCATTTCTTGAAATAATAATTTTAAAAAGCAATTAAATATTTTTTTGATAAACCTTTAGAGTTTAATCGGTGCTAAAACTGATGCAATAGAAAGTTTATACACTATTACTACTACTACTACTACTACTACTACTACTACTACTACTACTACTACTACTACTACTTCTACTACTACTACTACTACTACTACTACTACAACTACTGCTACTACTGCTACTACTACTACTACTACTACTACTACTACTACTACTACTACTACTACTTCTACTGCTACAGCTACTGCTACTGCTGCTACTGCTACTGCTACTGCTACTGCTACTGCTACTGCTACAGCTACTGCTACTGCTGCTGCTGCTGCTGCTGCTGCTGCTGCTGCTGCTGCTGCTGCTGCTACTACTACTACTACTACTACTACAAGCACATTGGACCCTCAAGCTGAAGACAGTATTTCAGAACCCATTGGAGGCTGGCCAACGTGTCTAAATTAATAAACGTTTGACGATGTGAAACGAGAAATATACCAAAGCAAAAACTGAAAGGGATCAATTTGATGATTTATCCCTCCTGAAAAGGACACTCTAACTTGGGTTAAGTGTCGGTCCCTTTAAGGTTTTATAAGCACGGCCGGTGGATGTGCACACCATTTGAGTGTGTCCTGTGATGCTTATAGAACCGGTATAAGCAAACTCCTTAGAGTGTAGTTCTCACACAATACTGACACCGTAATACAATCTACACTCTGACTGATCGCATGGAAAAGAGACGAACGTCTTTGAGTTGTCCTTGGGGAGAGTTGCTAAGACAATCACGCAGTGAGTTGTCAGTCTAGCGTCAACTTTCAGCTGACCCTGCTTCCAGATCCTTGACCAGGTCAGAGTTGGTGGCTTCTCAATTCAGCAGAGAATGAAACACTGAGAATGGATTGATCTTCCAGATAATGATGCATGTTATTTATTAGAGTCAACTAGTTACTGATGACCCATGGATAGCAATGACAGTTCATAAATAAACATACTTGATGGTTGCATGCATTTAAACATCTAACCCAGTTGTGAAGAATGCAGGTTTGAGGATCATGGAACTGAAAGTAAACGTTCTCATGCATAGAGCACACACTGTACTGCAAAAGAGACCTGTTTAATCAATGATGTCATATCCTGAATTGCTCTCTGAACGTCCGTCATCAAACATGCTCAAAGCTCTACGTATGAAAAGTATAAAACTGAATACGCCAAAAGTTGCTGTTTTATGTTTTCAATCTTGGCATCGTCATTCAACTCATTGAGAAGGTGTTCTCCATTTACACCAAGTCTGATATGAAACAGTGATTGTATCAGGAATTCAAGACATGTGTTAAAATTGTTATACCCTAAGATATGTAAATATAATTATGTATGTTTAATAATAAAGACAAAAGGTATATCGTTTGAATCGAACGAATTTAGTACAAAACCCCATTTATTCGCATCAACGATGGCAAGTTAATATTTGAGAGTGCTTCTATCAAAACATAGTTGAAAAACGCTCCCACTGATCACAAACCAGTAGCGGATCATGGGGAGGAGGGTGTGTCAAGGAGTTCGGACCACCGTTTTCTCTTTTTTTTTTTTTTTTTTTTACCTTTTACGAGTGGAAGGACGTGAAAATTACCCATTACCCATCACATATTAACCCTTCCCCTTTCAGAAATCTTGCATCCGCGACTGCAAACTTACGGTAGTCTTCAAAAACTAAAAACAAAATAACAGTCTGTGTTCCTGAAATTGGTGTTATAAACTTTGACCGAGTTGTGTGAGCCACTTGAGCACCCATATGACCTACATAACAAGGCGTGTACGTATTTAATTGTATTACTTTAACAATATAAAAGTACTCTGAACTGTCGCTGTAATTTCTATAACGTCATTGATCCTCCTCTCCAGTAATTAAATTTCCAACAAACCTACTTCTTTGAAGCTAACCACCTGTATACATACACCCATTTATTTGGAAATTGATTTTTTAAAATTGAATTGATCGTCTTTTAATTGCTAATTTAGAATAACAAATCGAGGCAAGTCTAGTATCTATTTAATAACGTCCTCATACCTTGCGTACAAACAATCACTGGTCCCTTTCAGTTTGACCAGCGTCTTGGGTTAATTGTGGTGCTTAGTGGTAATTTGCTGTTTTTCAAATTCCTTTCCGATTACTCACGGAATAATTGAATATTCTGGACGCTGTTCGGTTCTTACTGACCCTCGTAACTTTGTTAGTATTTAATTGCATCTGACCCGCGAAAGTAGCTATACTTAGGGCGTGTTAAGAATACTACGGATGAGTATAATGAAATTAAGTCTTGAAAAGTAAATTGATAAAATTGCCATTTAATGAAAGCTAAAGTAATTTAAAATATCGGATGGTTGCTAAATATAACAAATAACTCACTATCCATTGGTGGATTCGAATCTAAAATACAGCCCAGTTCTTTGTCTCTACCCGGTTAGCTTAGACCAGTATAAACGTTGTATCAACATTAATATCTTTTAAAATAAACATTTTCTATATACCATGTGCTCTTTATTAAGTATACTAGAATACGACTTAATGTTTATGTGTTTTGATATGAGCGCGCGTGCGTGCGTGCGTGCGTGTGTGTGTGTGTGCGTGTGTGTGTGTGTGTGTGTGTGTGTGTGTGTGTGTGTATTGTTTACTTAATAAAGACAATATTTTATAAAAAAAAGGTATTAAACACTGGGCCCATTTGTTCAAATCATTGTGAAGCTAACCATGTGGTAGATGAATATTTCTCTTTAAAATATCTTCATAGAAAGTTCAAATATACTTATGATGTGATTATTTATGGATACCTTAGGCTATAATAAACTAAGTTTCAACATATCTCTTCAGTAACTATTTGCAATCATTTATAATTTAGTTTTAAAATATTCAACTAGCTTAACATTGCTTTGATCAACTGGAACCAGTGCTTTAAATCAGCGGCTTGGTATAGAACTAGAATGACTATTGTCTTGTTCAGGTAAAAAGACCTAAGTATTTTATTGATGTTAGTTTTAATTTGCATAAAAAGAAAACTAAACCCCAGGAGATTTAATTTCAAATGATCTGTGTATAGTTATATTTAACTATAAACGATACCCAATGCATTGTCTATGCTTCGTTCTTTTTTTTTTTTTTTTTTTTGACTGGTACACCCAAACAGTGGCATGTTCTGTTAGTAAAAAAGACTAGACTGTCTTTAAGCAGCGTGATTCTTATGAAGACCATGTGTCACAAATATCGTTCACCAACTCTAATAGCAGCTGAAGAAACAAAATTTTCTTTCCTTCTAGCAAAATCGATGACTGATAATTAGTGATCTAGGGTTTCGTTAAAAAACTACATCCTTTCCTTTCTGTGGTACGTTTGATGTTTCATGTACGTACTTCAGATATCAAGTTGTTTGCAATAGTTCAGTTAACAGTAAAAGCATATCGAAAAAACCCACCTCAGAAACGGCAATAAAACCCTACGGCTATTTTACTACATCTTCCGTCTGCACTGGACGAATTAACGAGGTTTGCGCGTTTCAGATCTTTGTATAACACGCCAAACTCAGGATGTTTTTCTCTAAAAGATTGCAGATATGCCCATGGGCAAAATGTATTTATCAATCATTTGGCAACTAGGAGAACTTTCTTCACGGAATTGCATAGTGGTTTGGATCATAGAGACCACTCTGAGAGGACTTCGCCATGGCGGTGTGAAATCCTTGCTAACTACTGCATTTAGTACCCTTCTGGCCGGCCAACAATCGTCTTAAATTATCAGTATCAAAATGCCTTTTCCATGTTCTCGTTTGAATAAAATCCTCTCAAAGTAAAGTTTGTTTTATTTAACGACGCCTCTAAAATACATTGATTTTTATCTTATCATCGGCTATTGGACGTCAATCATACGGTCCTTCTGGCATATGTTTAGAGGAAAACCGTTGCCGACACATAGGCTACTCTTTCCGATAAGCAGCAAGAGGTCTTTTATATGGGTCGTCCCACAGACAGGACAACACATACCACGGCCTTTGATGAACCAGTTGTGGACCACTGTTTGGAATGGAATATTGCCCAAACTACAGTTGGGTCCACTGAGAAGGATCGATCCGACGACCAACATTTTCACTGGCGGACACTCTAGCATTTGAGCTCAAAATGCTCTCAAATTCCCAACCTTTTCCTGTGTCTGAGAGTGATGTGGACGGTCAATTGGCGACACTCTGCCAGGCGGGTGAAAAAACAGCGCCGAGGAATCCTGGCTGACAAATGAGAACATCTACACATTAGCGCATGTCACGCGGCACTCAACGACGCAGCAATGGGTAATGGCTGTCTCTGTATCGGAAATGACCTGTCGTCGACCCTGCACATTTCTCGATCATTTGGTCTTTCTTGACAGCACTGAGTTCGAGGTTATTCGTCATTCCGATTTTCTTCATAATTATAATCCCAAATATGTAAACTGGTTGTCGTTATAATTGCTTTTCTTTCACTAATTAACAATTGCTGTCAGTATATATGTGATTGAAAATAACGCATGTTCTAATACTACCGTGAACATATGCATCATTTTAATAGTTGCTGTTGGTCAACAGAAAGAAGACTGATCTGACCTGATGAGACTATTTTTGTATTCATTTATTTAATATTTTAATTCACTTCCATTACATTAAAAAAACTGTATTGACCGGAACTATTATGTAATAAAGACGATACATTTTCAGTTTAATATCATAAAAATAGATATGAGCTAACATTAGAGCCCGCTTGAAGATCGTCTGGTATCATCACTGTTTCCATTGTGATTCATGTATATAGACCATTTTTACTGTGATTCATGAGTGTTTGCCATCTCTGTTTTGCCGAGTTCTTTAGGCTTATTTGTGCAGAGATAAGGTTTTAATTTACCTTGAGGCGGGGATGGGGTGGGGGGACACGTCCCCCACATTTTTGACGGGGGGGGGGGGACGCCTATATAATTATCCCAACCCCACTTTTAACTTAGAAAAACTGAAAATTTCAGTGAAATTAAAATACTATAAATAATAATCTTTACCAGTATTTCTTTTTATTGTATCAATGTAACACTTAACCTTGTCGTCTTAGCGCAAATATACCGAAGTACACAAGTGGTCTATAATGTTGGGGAGGAGGGTAAGAGGGGCAGCGGGATGGTCTGTCACCCCACGTTTTGGACTAGGGTATGTTCAGGCGCACTATCAGGATCGGATTTTCGCCCTTGCTTTCCAGATAAGGTTATATATAAAAAAAAATTAAAACTATTTTCGGAGTGGAAGGACGTGAAAATTAACCTCCCCTCTCCCGTCCTATTCACTCATCACATTTGGCACCCCCTTTCAGAAAACCACATTTGGACCACCCTTTCATAAATCCTGCATCCGCGCCTGAACAATATTGTATTTCTGATTTATTTAAACTGATTTCCTCCAGTTGCTGAAACTCAATATGAAGCTGAGTGCTGTTGCTCCATTATCACTAACGTATGCTGTGTTTGATGTAGTCTCACGGAAAAAATATTTCTAGAACATAATTTGTAGAAATACCCTCTGGATAAACCTTAACATACAGTAGCAGATCCAGGGGGACAGAACCCTCCCCCTTTCCCAATGTTTCTCCTTTTAAAGAGTGGAGGGACGTGAAAATTAACCCTTTTTTCACTATTTCTATTCACTCATCACTTTTGGACCCTCCCTATTCAGAAATCCACATTTTGACCCCCCCTTTCAGAAATCCTGCTTTTGCGCCCTACCTATAAGGTTTTGAGAATCAGGTTATTGTCAATGTGTAACATATACTTTATTTTGTAGATAAATAGGTTATTTGTCATTCAAATAGTATGGTAAACGGACTTTATTTGGTGGCATAGCATTGGTTAATTATTTTTTTAAATAAAGCTGATCTGCTACTTTTCTAAAAGTAGGCAATATTTACCTTTAATTCTTTTAAATGTCACGCAATGGAAGATTATGTTCTGTTAAGAAGATTAACTGCTGCTTGTTATTAGTTTTGTTGCAAAATATACACATTGTCAGAAAAGAATATTGATCAAGTATTGAATACTACTAGCACGTTCCATGGTTTCAACATTGCGTAGTTAATTTCCACCAATATTCTGAGCGTACCACTAAAATCAATATTTTCATAACCAGTTTAATATTTGCAATTACTAGGATTATCAGAATTGCAAACAGCAGATATACCAGAACATACACAAATTAAAAAATAATAATCCTAAGATTGCCTTAGGGTATATATCAATAATGATTGGAATGATTTAAATTTGTAACAGAGTAACAAAACGTAATTGGAGCCGAGTGATGACGCGTGTATGATTGATTGTCGATCCTGTAGCTCAGAAGTATTTCTTTCCTAATAAAAAACACCTCTAGTAAATTAACGTATCTGCTCTGGACACCAACTACAAACATAATAAAACATTATTTAACAATGGATAAATTATATAAGACATTAAAAAATAATTTAATAGCTTTATCACCAACTATCGTGCGAAAGAATATTGCTGGTAGTAAATTAGTAAGTAATAACGTTTCACAATACGTACATAATTTTTTTTTAAACTCGAGCAGACAAGATAACAAGCAAGCGAGTCATAGGACTATTTGGTAGTCAAACTTCAGTAGGAGTCCTTATTTGTACAATGAGCTACCAGTTTAGGACACGCGATCGGAATATGTTCAAACAAATATTGATGTATTGGAATCCTTGGACAAGTATATTTTTAAAAATCAGAAAAAAAAATCAACAACCCCTCCCCCCACCTTTTCAGTTTGTATTCTTTCTGGTTTCGAAGATCAGAATAAGTGGATTTTAATCATTTTAGATTTGTGGCGGTCGTTTTGCATTTCTGTTGTTTGCTTCAGCTAGTGGTTTAATGAATGCCTTGTCTTTCAAAACAGAAAAAAACCCACATTTAATTCATATTTCTGTTATATCTGGTTACAAAAGTATGACAATTAAGAAGATAAATAGAACACATTATTTATCTTGTGTTGTTTGTTTAAAACAGTGCTTTCAATCAAATACTTAGAACTGTTTTAAAACATAAAAAGCAGTTTGTTTAAATTCAGACATTTTTGCAGCCATCTTTAATATCTAAAATGTCTCAATATATCCACCTCGATATCATTTTATATATGCTAGAGATGAATAATCAACATTGAAAAACTATAACCGAGAATATACATTAGGCTAACTATGCCCTGGCTGCTGCCTGACCGAAGACGCTTTATAATCTAGAGGCCCTAAAAAGTATGGAAAGTCAAACGGGACAAAATTTGAAGACAATAATACGCTCGTCGAATGATATATTGTTTTTGCAAACATAAAAGCTGCGTCAGTTAGAGATTAAAACATATGGTAATTGCAAGGATCAATACAAATCAATGCGAAACTGTAGTCTTGAACAGCGTGATTATGAAGCCATGCAATATTTGAAGAAATCTACTTGTCCAGACATATTGATTCAGTGACATGTTTCAAATAGTCTAAAATAAACAGAAGGTATCACAGACGAATCAAATATGGCGTAATACATTGTTTTACATTAAAATTGTAACAAAACTTTAGTGCTGGAACAGTTGGCGTGAGCAGTATAAGTTGGTGTGAGGAGTATGAGTAGGCCTGAGAATTATGAGTTGGCGTGAGCAGTATGAGTAGGCGTGAGAAGTAAGAGTTGGCGTGATCAGTATGAGTTGGGTTGAATAGTATGAGTTAGCGTTATCAGTATGAGTTGGCGTGAGAATTATGAGTTGGCGTGAGCAGTTGGCGTGAGCAGTATAAGTTGGTGTGAGGGGTATGAGTAGGCGTGAGAAGTATGAGTTGGCGTGAGCAGTATGAGTTGGCGTGAGAAATAAGAGTTGGCGTGAGCAGTATGAGTTGGCGTAATCAGTATGAGTTGGGTTGAATAGTATGAGTTAGCGTTATCAGTATGAGTTGGCGTGATAATTATGAGTTGGCGTGAGCAGTTGGCGTGAGCAGTATGAGTTGGCGTGAGCAGTTTGGAGTTGGCCTTAGCAGTACAAACAATGTCTAAGGAAGATTGTGCAATTATGACAATCTCGTAATTTACGACACACTGAAGACGTCCAGTCTATTTCTAGCAATGTCACGGTTTTCAGCAACCATTAATGTATCGGATTAGCAGCGATAGGCCAGTGCGACATTTGTCCTAATTGAGACGTTGTCCACGATCACCTAGAAGATAGAATCACACAATGTACATTAATAGAGTGAACTCGTGACGTGAGCTACGACTGCTGTGAAGTGTATTACAAAGAATGTTTGCTAATGAGACGCTCAGTTCTCTAACCATTCTTCCAACACATAACAAGAATTACCATTCTATAGCTCAACTGTTTAACGCACATGCCGATACTTGGCTATCGTCTAAAAATGTGTTACTCTTCATAAAAACAGAAACGATTGGAATGATTTTATAGTTCATGTATTATGCTTTGTTTTCAGGATAGGGATAAGATATAATTATTTACGCCTCTCGGGCCTTGAGGAACATAGGTCATGGATAACACGTGGCCGTCCTACTCGATTCTGGGCAGACCTTTCCATCCGTCTCCAGATGGGCCTTCCCTCTTTCTTTTTCTTAGTGTCGAGTAACTGTAAGCGACTGCCTTGTGGCACGCAAACACACACACACACACACACACACACACACATACACACACACACACACATTCAAACACACAGAGACAAACACAGACACACATACACACAGACACACATACACATACATACACACACAGACACACACACAGACACATACACAGAGACACATACACAAACAGATATACACAGACACACAAACACACAAACACATACACACAGACACACACACACACAAACACACACACATTTGTAGACAGGCAGGCAGGTAGGTAGGTAGATAGGTAGGTAGTTAGGTAGGTAGACAGACAGGCAGGCTGGTAGACATACAGACATATAAACAATCGGGTCCCTTCTTAAGAACTGATTAATACCAGGATATGTTTGACAAAATATTGTTTTGTTATATGTATATTGTTTGTTACATGAACCGTGCTGGTGTATTCATCGTAACGACAGAAAACGGTGATTATCGCTTGGTCTGTTTAGGGCGTATCATGCGTAAGAACTGATGAACAATACGCTGGTACATCAAACTGACCTAGAATGGCGTTGAACTGGAATTCTTTCTACCATATACTTGTTTACATCTAAGGAGCTGCTCCAGGCATCTCATGACGTTAAAGAAATGAGATTCTTAAAAGTTATCGTTCTAATTCAGTGGAAAGTGTATTAAATCCTCAAGCCGAATACCGCAGTTCAAACAGTCTCTTCTAATAGCCTTCATATCACTCATGTTTCCTCACACACGACTCTGATGTCAGCAAGGACAGGAAGAGATTATCAGTTCAATGATATATGGTTTGACTTGATCTAGTAAATACCTATTCTCAAAGTGATGCGACCAGCGCGGACGATAGGTAACCCACAAGTGAATCCGTTAAGGCATGTTTCGAAGACGTCATATTACTTGGAGATTACCAGGATCAAAAGATTTAAAACTCGTTCCCTTCAAACTAATCAGCTGGCAGTCCAGTCAAGTCGTTTGCTCGTGGACAGTTGGACAAAATCATCGGAACTCACTCTGTCACTTCGTATTAGGTTAATAATAATAGTCAGTGATCTACATGATGTAGCCTGCCTTGGTGGCGCAGTCGTTAAGCTGCCGCTCTCACGGCTGGTAGGTACTGGGATCAAATCTCAGTCGAAGCATGGAATTTTTAATCTCGATACCGGCTCCAACTCATAGTGAGTGCTCCGAAAAGGCTCAGTGGGTATACCACTTACACCGACCAGTGACCCATAACTGGTTTATCAAAGGCGGTGTTATGTGCTATCCTGTCTGGAAAAGCGCATATAAAAGATCCCTTGCTGCTAATCGAAAAGAGTATGTTATGTCGCGTCAGCGGATTTCCTCTAAAAACAAATAGTCACAAAATACCATATGTCAGACTCATAATAGCCGTTGAATAAATAATGTGCTCGGATGTCGTTAAACAAACAATAGTTTCCTTTCTTCGTAGTGCACAATTTATCAAGAGTACAGAAATCGTAGACGTAGGCGACACGTTGCTGAGGTACTCAAAATAAATCAACAAAATTACTATAGTTTCTCAAATCATATTTCTGATTACAACACAAACACAATGCTGGACATTATATAGGGTGTTATCTATAATAATAATGCAAACAAAACCTATATTTCTGATATTTTAGATGATGAACAATACGAAAATGAGGAGGTTTGGGTTTGTTTTCAGCTATAAATAAATAAATCAGGTGAAGTTAGCAAATTATTAGTCTTGATATTCGATTACACGACACTAATGAAATTCATCCTCGTATTTCTAAGATGCTGGCATCATTTTCTAGTAATCTTAAAACCTGTTCAATCATTTCGCTCTTTTACGTATTTAGCAGTATAATAAACGTCGGCTAATTATCTGTAATGTTGACGATTGAGTGTTTAAGACCGAACGATATCCTTTCTGCAAATAGAAAAAAATATCTTATTATAATTCCATTTTGTAAATACACATTTGTTATAAATACTTGGATTGGTCCAAATGACAACATGTGACTTAAAAAAAAAAAAAATTTCAAAGATTTGCACTATTTTAAACTATAACCGAAACTACTTTATGAATTATGTCAACAAAGGAATAACCAAGCAATTCCCCCAAGATTCAATTTTTTAAACATCAAACTATGACGTCAAAATGACAGACGTGCCTACCAATTTGTTTGGAGATATTAAGTTAGAATTTGTTTTTCCTCTATAGCGAAATATGAGCTTGATCCTGTTTAATCTCACACGTATCGTAACTGTCGACACATTTGTTTACTTTCACAAGTGCAAAGCCAGTGAATACAACATAACCATGCCATATATCGGTTTCATCTATCCCTGATAACATTGAACACACTTTGTAGATGTAAAATATGTAATCACATGGAATGTTCACACTTAAAATTTGATAACTGTAATTTCCACACCGTAATCGGAAAACCACCTTCATAAAATGGCGCCCGTTATAGTTAAATATTCATACACCAAGCACATTTTACTATACAAAAGAGATCATTTTATATCTTTATATTATCGTTTACATTCACTTAAATAACTGTTAACATCATTTGTTTATGTTAAATTATGAATGTGCGTGGCTGATATTGACATTTAATGCAATAATTATGAAGAATCGGTATTTTTGTATGTAAGAAACCGATCTTCTCATTCGACTTTTGACGGGAAAAGCCGAACCTCAAGGATGGGGTTTCACTAAAGCTGTGTATGAATTTTGCGTTAATGAAATAGAAAATAGCTAAACAAAAGAGTTCGATTTTTATTTGAAAAAACTTTATATTAATGACAAAATTATACATTTGGAATTATAAGAATTGAACTTGATAATGTTTGAGGTTCATGGAAGTATGAACCGCAAAATGAGCTTTACACACTTTGATATGAACGGCTCCATGCTAATGCGCTACGTCATTGATACAGTGTAAAGTGGTTTTGCAGTTCATTCTTCCATGAACATCAAACATTATCAAGTTCAATTCTTAAATAATTGGTACCCTTCATTCAAGGGACATAACTATGTATTTATGAAAATGATGTCAAAATGTAAACCCTGGAAATACTGGATCCCTGTACAAACCGGATCAATGTTTAGATCCAAAGGTCACCTGGATTAGACTGGTTCCACAATATGTCTTCCTTTTTTCTTGTTTTTTTTCTCCTGCTTTTTTCTTGTTTATTAAATATCCATAAGTTGAGCCGACACTACCCTCTAAATAGAATGACATTTTGGTTTTTAATTTGGCTTTCTGTCTGAATTAGTAACACAATTTCTTTGTTTGGCTCATGTCATCTCTTTTTTTACCTTTGATACGCTGCTCTACTTCCAAGCCAGGGTTGGATCTAATCGCCTCAGTAGATACATTCTCTAATTGGGTTGTTTTCCATCCCAACCAGTGCCCATGATTGATATATTAATGACTGTGGTATGTGCAGTCTTGTGCAAGAGAAAATGCATATGAAAGATCTATAGCTATTTTTCTAAATATTAATAATAAAACCTTCCTACCCTGATAACATTCACAATTACTTTGTATCTGTCATTTCCCTGTCATCCAACTGTCACCCCTTGTATGATAGGCAACGTATTAAACTGCCATCTGCCTACTCACATTTTAACTACTCAATACTTCTATTTGGTAATTCACATTTTAACTACATTGTATCAAGAAAATGCTGTCATGCTCGAAATGGTTGGTTCATTCATTCATTCTCTATCTCTCTTTCCCTACCCTTCTTCCTTTCTCTCTTTTTCTCTCTCTTTCTCTCTTTTTCTTTCTCTCTCTCTCTCCTACTCACATATTTTCATTTTTTTTTTTTTGTCATATGTAAAATAGGCATTGCATTTTGGTCAATCCCAAACGTTAATAATTTGTATCATTAATAAAATATTGTTTAAAAAAAACAACCTATAATTATATTATTTATTAGCATCAAATTTCTCAAAAGACCATGAGTCACAAAACACCATATGTCTGACACTTAATAGCTGCTAAATAAAATAAAGTTTGTTTTATTTAACGACACCTCTAGATCACATTGATTTTTATTTCATCATCGGCTATTGGACGTCAATCATATGGTCATTCTGACATATTTTTAGAGAAAACTGGCTGCCGCCACATAGGCTACTCTTTCCAATAAGCAGCAAGGGATCTTTTATACACACAGTCCCACAGACAGGGCAGCACATACCATGACCTTTGATGAACCAATGTGGACCATTGGTTGGAAAGTAAAATAGCCCAAACTGCAAATGAATCCACTGAGAAGGATCAATCGGACGACCGACAGCTTCACAGGTGGACACGCTACCATTTTCCAGATTTCAATTTTAGTGCATGGCAGTGTGATACATCTACATTTTTACAGCTTTATGTCCAAAAAAGGTAATTAAATGTATATATATATATAAAAAATAATAATAATAAACCATTATCAGACTTTGGATGAACAAAGTATAGTACTATATATTTATATTAAGACACTGTAAAACCATTAAGAAAAAACCAACAAATGTAGAAAAATGTTATCTACTGAAACCTCTACAAAACATGAAGCTCAAATGCACGTCTGTTTGTAAACAAGTTACGTGACTAGTGGGGGTTGGTGACATGATCGAAAATTGGCAATCATTCACTAATCTGTATTATTGCATGAGATACCAACCGTTTAAAACTTGCTAAAATAGAATAAAATTAATATTGTATACCTTACTGTGAAATAGTAAACCAAATTAGTGGGAACTGATCGATTTTGTCAACATCGCCATCTCGGCATTCTCACGAACGGCGAATACTTTTTTTCCGCGGCTATAAACAAATACTTCTCTCGAAGCGATTTTTCCAAAGCTTGGCAAATATGAACATAAATATACATTAAATATGAAAATAAATTTTTTTAATTGTTCACTCATTATCTTCAAGATCAATTTGGAAGTTGAAAATGTTTGATTTCTAAATTACACAACTTTCTTAATTTTTCTCGGAGATCAACAATTCCAAAACGAGGTAGCAGGGGAATGTGTGAACTAGGTCATCAGTTTGGTATAGCTTGGGAATCTCTAAAAATAGACTGATGACACGACAGAAAACAGGTCGCCCCTTCTTCCCGAAGCGCTCCAAAGTGAAACAAAGTTTTAGGCCGAAGCGGCCGCGGCTTGTAAGTGGAATGTCACATACCTACACAAGGTGAAAATGCACACCAGATTCAAGAAATATGATATCTTGGCTGTCAACTGATTGGAAAATAAACATTTCCTGGTACTTTTAATTTTGATTGATCATGTTACTGGCCTTCCTGGTGCAGTGGTTAAGCTATCGGACTCGAGGCTGGTAGGTACTGAGATCAAGTTTCAGTCGAGGCATGGGATTTTTAATCTCAGTATCGGCTCCAACCCAGAGTGAGTGCTCCGCAAGACCCAGTGGGTAGGTGTATACCACTTACACCGACCAGTGTTCCACAACTGGTTTAACAAAGGCC
Source organism: Symmetromphalus regularis (assembly GCA_032355785.1). Taxonomy (NCBI): domain Eukaryota; kingdom Metazoa; phylum Mollusca; class Gastropoda; order Neomphalida; family Neomphalidae; genus Symmetromphalus; species Symmetromphalus regularis. The sequence goes on along the minus strand of JAULBS010087873.1, from coordinate 16 downwards.
GTGGTATGTGCTATTC
>JAULBS010087862.1:0-17919 GCA_032355785.1 Symmetromphalus regularis | reverse complement strand
ACTGCGTCCACACGTGTTAAAAGAATGGATTGAACTGTAGATCATGGCTGAACCGTCAACGAGAAACTGGGCCTAAGGGCCGATTTCTCGTCGACAATTCAACCTTGATTCTTAGTCTAAACTGCGCCCGATACGTGTTAAAAGAATGGGTTAAACTGTAGATCATGGCTGAACAGTCAACGAGAAACTGGGCCTAAAAGTTAAGGTCAATACAAAATAGAGAGACCTATAGATTATGTGGCAAAATAATTCTTGCTTTAGCCACCAAAGTTCATCCACCCCATTATAAACTTGCCTTAAATAAATTTGGACTTCTCCCTACCAATATTAAACAACTTTAAAATCATTTAAGACAGTATATTCAAAATCCCCCCTGCCCCTGTATTTCAAAAAATATAGAATTCTTCTTTTATCTCTAGGTATACTCACCTTCCAATAATTAGTTGGCTAAACTTATTTTCGTATTTATATCCAATTAATGTTCAAGCACGTTGTTCTGGATGCACAGGGTTTAGTGGGGTTTTTCATTGTTAGTGGGAGAGACGAAAATCGCCACTTTCAGTAAGCAGCAAGGTAATTTTTACATACATTATCTCACAGACAGGATGGAACAAATAACAGCGTTTGGGAAACTAGAGACTTGTCGAGCACCCATTTTTGGTTGTAGTCGACGACAATAAATTTGTTTATTTTAAATAAAAATAAAAAATCCTTTTCTCGGCTGATATTTGATCCAAATACCCACCAATCTCTCCCAATGTGTCCATGCACTATTTATAACCATTAAAGGTTATTATTTATAATCGTATAATTTTAATTGTTATAAAATAAATACCGATTAAACGGTAAAAAAAAATTAAATTACAAAATAATAATAAAAAATTGGATGTATTGTTTTAATTAATTTGTTTAATTCTTGATTGATAAAGAAAGAATATCTGCGTATATTTATTTGTATTTCTAAATATTTATTTGTATTTCTAAAGAGAATTGATTGAATAGATTTTCATTACGGATCTACCAATGAATTGGGTCCCTGAAGTATATGAGTGATCACGTGACTGAGTTAACCGCTCAACAAAGACCTTAAAACATCGGTTCGCGGGAGGAAATTACAAAGTGCTAGAACCAAAAAGAGGTACAACAACAAGCTCTCTGTTCTGTACAGTCAAGACGTAATCCCACGTGCCCGTACTCGCAAAAAGAAATGGAAGGCAGAGGATTTTCAGGAGGTTTTTCTGGACGAGGAAGAGGTAGTAGTACTACAGAAAGATCAGACTGGCGTTCACGCGATTACGGCGACTCTGGAAGTGCTACGTCTTTCTATATTGAACAAAAAGATGTCGGCAGAATCATTGGTAACATTTTCCGCCATTTTCTTGTTTGACTTTTGCTTCCATTTTTTTTCCGCTATGCCTATTAACCCTTTTCACCGTGTTATATCCTGTGTTGGTAGTTTTGTGATTTAATGACTATTGTAAAAGTGGGCACTTCATTCAAGAAAGTTATTTTAAATCAAACATGTTTTACTTTCTTTTGTTACTTCTGAAATATGCGTCGCACAAACAAAGTCGGCTTGGGCGAGGGCCAGATGCGCCGACTCGCCGAAAAGGACAGAAATGAACCAAACTTTATTTAACAAATAAAGTGATTTGTTAAATTTTGTAGTATATATATATTTGTAAAAAAAAAAAGAAGAAAATATGTATATTTCATATGATTTTTAAAAAGAATTTATTAGGAATAAAATATTTAAGTAATTTAATTAACATTGCGTTTACTTATTTTAATTAAGTTATCTTAAATGAGAGTTAGCTTTGCTTTATTCTTTTAATTAGCTACCATATCCAAATAATTTTTTGGAATATTTAAAAGGGTTCAGGGGTTCTAGAATATGATGGCCCAACACCCATGCAGTGGCTAGTGTTTTTTGCAGTTGGGCTACCAAATAATCACTTCCCACTAGCCTAATGGCATGTAAAAAAAAAAAAACCCAATGAAACGATATAAAAGAAAAATGTGCTTCAAAACTGCTATTAATATTGACAAAAGGAGTTTATTTCAACACGTACTGCTGGGAATCTAAAACAATGAGAGGAGCTCTTTACCAGCGTTGGAAATTCATTGAGAATTGAAATAGTCACCACGGCTCTGAAGTTGGTGGAGTAACCTTTTTTTCAAGTATTACCTACCTACAAGTTTATTAATTTGTTTGTGTTTAACTGCTCGATAAAATATAAGACACAGACATATATTTTATTAATCGATGAATAAACGATACGAATCATTACCCCACAAGGATAAATAGCGTATCATTGGAAGGTATCTAATTATTATACTACCGTCGCCTAGGTATTTAATTATTAACTATCCAGACGTGGTGGACACACAGGCTACCAACTTTGAAAAGTTTGTAGCCCGACCTCATTTCAGGTGGACTCCCGGCCATTACCAACACTGGTCTTTACTGATGATGAAAATCGTGGTCGGGCTCCATTTTAACAACTTCATACCTAACAAACAATAAACCAGTGTTTTTGTAAGTTAGTTGCTGAAGATAAAAACAGAACGATAAAACTGCAACAAAAAGTGCTTGACATACTCGTTTGGATAAATAAATTCTAACTATTATTAGCATGGAACACGTGTAATAACTCGCTAGCTGAATCTGCGAAAAAAAAAATGTCCACAATTTGTTTCCGACAAGATGTCATAATATCCCAAATACTCAAATGGTTTCCCTGCTAATTTTTCTTCCGGTCGAAACAAGCGCTCTAAATACTTGTTTCGATAAAGTCCAGCTATTTTTAGCCTGGAATACGTCAAATAGCTTGCTTGCGCAATCTGCAAAAAAAAGCAAGATGTTGTAATATCACACTGTCGGATGACTTTCCTATAGAACACTTCTGATCAAAATAAATAAAATTTAGTTTTATCGTTAAAAATACAATTATTGTAAGTAATTTATTACATTGAAGGTACTGATTATTTTGCTTTAGATTGTTAGTTTTTACTCTTACTCAGTTAATCATTCGCGAAGTCAGTCTCAGATTGAGACATTTGGCTGTGAATCGCACGTGGTAAATTTGTAAATAAACTTGTAGGTTGCCACCTGATAGATCTGTTCTTTTGTTTTTGAAAACTGACACTAATCTTACAGTGAATCAGGGTGTAGACACGTGCATTTTTTGTAATGTTTTTTGAAAATCATGCTAAATTATTGAGTCGATCCGATTGTCATGTTTTATTTTTACTTTGTAGTGTTGGGAGGTAGGGCTAGTGAATTTTGAAAATCACTGGTCACATGGCTAGTGGATTAAAAAAAAGTCTTGAATCCCTGGTTATTTTCTCACTAGGCCTTTATTAAAAGTGAGCTTTGTGTAACTACATTGGCTTACTGCTGCATTCGTAATTCATTCGCAATACAATATTACGTTCGGATGGAAAGCTGTCAATATACTGGTTTCGATAAATAGTCTTTACTATTACTAGCGTAGAACACGTTAAATAAATTGCTAGCACAATCTGCTGAAAAAATGCAGATTTCTTTTTCTGACAAGATACCATAATATCTCAGAGTGCCAAATAGCTTCCCTATAAAGTTTATTTTTCTTTTGGTCAAAACAAATCAAATTTTTCTACAGTCTTAAGACAATCAAACTGACATTATAATCTTAACGGTGAATCAGGGTGCAGGCACATGCATTTTTTTGAAGTCCTGCATAATGTAGCAAGTGTATCCATTCATCAAGTTTGAGTTTCTATTTTTACTTTGTAGCATTAAGAGGGGGGCAAGTGAATTTTGAAAATCACTCGTCCCATGGTCAGTGGATTAAAAAAAATATTTGGACGCCCAGTAATCTTAATGAAAATATGAGGTGATTGGTCATTGGAGGCAGAACGCATCCAGATACAACCCGATGGCTAATGCTGTGTTATAGCAGTAATACATTTTCTTACAATAACTACTTGGCATAATTATATTTTCTAAAATAACATCTTCAGCATCAAAATCTACACGCAAAGGTACTCATTAAAAAAAAAAAATTCAGTAAGCAAGAAGGCTAAAACAAATTATTCAGTATGTTTTTTTATATTATTGTGTGCTTACCTTTTTTCTGCATTTTATTTTTCAGGCAAAGGTGGATCAAAAATAAGAGATCTTCAAAGTGAGAGTGGTGCAAACATAAAGGTATGTTATACTTTGTAGTATTGAAATTGACATATCCTTGAAATCTAGATGTTGAAAAGACTAGGTAGGCTTGTTGTAATTCATGTTAAAAATGGGTCAAAGTTGTTGCTGGGTAGTTGCATCATACGACTAAGTCAGGGTCAGCACCAGGTTCCAAATTGCCTATGACATTTCTATTTGAAAAAAAACTTCTGTGTTCACTTGTCAAATAAAGTGTTAGAAAAGTAGAAATCATCATTATGGCCTCCCATTGTGCTTATAAGTAGTTATTTTAGCACAAGGGGAATCATTTTGAAATAAGTTCCCAACAGGCATGATGCACGATTTCTGAAATTATTTGACGATGGGTAGCCTAATTAAAAAACAAGAACAAAATGGGGTCTGGGATGCCTAGATCCACTACTGCCTAAGATAACACAATTTGAAATGCTGCGAGATATGTTAATTTATTTGTGCCGACACAGCCTCAGGCTTTTTCCCAGGATTTTTTTAATGCACTTACATAGACCATCTGTCAAAATTAGGTAATCATGCAAGCGATGTTAATATCAATTCCAGGGCCTATTCAATAGCATAATGTAACCAAACCCTCCTAAGGAATGAATATCTGTCTGACCAAGTATAAGAGCTTTTTCTAGGTGCCTCAAATTAAGCCAAGATAGCAAGGCAGGGCTTCTAGAATATGGACGCTAGTGGTTTTTGCAGTCGGGCTACCAAATAATCACTTTCCACTAGCCCGATGAGTAAAAGAATTTTTAAAAAAATAATAATAAACCCCCAACTAAAAGCGCTCTACTACTATTAAGCCTGGAACATGTCAAATAACTTGCTAGCGATTTCTGTTTTTGACAAGATGTCGTAATATCCTGAAGAGTGCCGAATGGCTTCATAACAGCAATTTGTTTTCTTCCGGTCAAAACAAGCGCTCCAAATACCCTGTTTCGATAAATAAAGATAGACTTATTATTAGCCTGTAAGACGTCAAATAGCTTGCTAAAATAATCTGGGAAAAAAAACGCAGTCTAAGATTTCTGTTTCCGGCAAGATGTTGTAATATCAAAATAACTAAAACTTAGGCGACATTTTTTTCCTAAATAGAAATGGTAGTAATATCATTTCTTTGTGAGGGATACAAGTTGCCAGTGGTAAAATCATATTGTGTGTAACATAAATTATCATTTGCCAAAGTCGTATTTAAAAAAAAACGTATTTTAGCTAATAAAATTTTAGACATGAAAATAAAATTATTCTTATTATTTTTTGTAGGTATACAGCAGAGATGTCCAACATGGTGAACAAGTTAAGGTGGAAATCACAGGGGATCAAGATTCACAGATGAGGGCAAAAGACTTGATTGATAATATTACTCTGAATAGTAAGTTAAGATTACTGCCAGTAAATCGTTTGTTAGTGTTTGCCAGGAAGTTTGGGCAATCAAGTGTCATGTAAATTCTTTCCATTTTAATAGACTGGTCCAATAAAATGTACTGGAGAATCCGTGAGCTGAATTGTCGGAGCTATCCTTTTGGTCATTTTACTAATTTTTTATTTTAAACTTTAACAATACTTGTACAAAATTGGGTCGCCAGATAAGCGACATAAGATATAATTTATTGTAAGATCTTCACCATGTATTATTTTAAGTTGTTGGTCTTGCTAAATGAAATATTTGTTTCCAAAAGTACTGTACCAACATCCTAATACAGTTTTGTGTGTAATTACTTTGTGATACTGACATTTCTTTTGTTTATTTCCAGGTGATGGATATGGAGATAGGTTTGTAAAACTTTTTAAAATATATTTTTTTTTTCTTTTTTTTTTATTAATCTGCTTCACTGCCTGTGATATGGCGAATTCACTAGATAAATATCCATTTTAAGAAATTTTTATCTAAATAAGTATTTTTTATATATTTTAATTAGTTGGTCTGTTAAATCAGTCAACCCTGGGTGGTCAGTTTGTGTTAACGTAGCTTTAGCAGGGATTAACTGTTCTTACAGAATATATTCAAAAATATCTTTTATTGTTCCTTTTAAACCTGAATTGCCAAATGCTGTATAATTAGATTTATTGATTTTTGCAAGTTACGTTTATTATTATTGATTTTTGCAAGTTACATTATTATTAAATTGTTTTTTCAGGTCATATGGAGGTGATCGTGGAGGTAAAATATTTTTTGTTTGCATTAATACTTATGGGCGATTCCTCTTTAATATTGCAGTTACATCAATTTAAAGACATTTAAATGCTTTCACAATTTCCATTAAAATAAAATTCATGAACTCAAAATTTTATCTTATCTGCTTTATGCAGCTTTATTTTCTGGCCTTGCATTTTCAACACTGCACTAGACTAATATTTTACTTTATCTATTACATTTCTAACTTGAAATTTAGCATACTGTCGTTTTAGTAATTTCCAATTTAAAGCTGTGCTTTGTGATTAATGTACAAATCAATATTACTGTTTGCTCATTACAAAAGATTTGTGCAAATCATTCTAATTAAAACTTGAAAATTATTATATACAAACAGCATATTGTCGGACATTGATAATTCAAACTAGTTTTTTAAAAACTTAATCAATTCATTAACTTGAAAACATCATTCTCTCTAAAGTAATTTGTCAAGTTACTCTTTAATAGTGATATACAAGAGAGCAGTTTAGTAAAATATACTTTTTTTGTCAGTAGCTTGTGTAAGAGTTTAACAATGGTCAAACCCCAGCACAAAGTAAAAAAAATTTAAAATATTTTAAAACACAATGTCTGTTGACTTTATATATTCAAGACACATGCACTTAATTAGTTCTACACATACCTGTTTTGTTATTGTTTCTTTTGTTTATGGATTTAAAGGAATACTGAAATCTACAGTTTTCCATATAAAAACAAAAATGTCTTTGTACTTAAAAACTTGTTTTCCCGTGTACAAAAGTAAGAAACTGAACTGGTAAGAATATAGTCGTAATGCGTGACGTCACGTCAGAACCATTGTGTGAAAACTCAAAATGGCTGTTTAATAACAGCTGTTTCCATGGAATAAGTTGATCGTTATTACATCTTTGTTCCCGAGAAATCGATTTTATATGAATGGAAATGTTATTGTATTTGTATTACAGTTCGTGGTGAAAAAAGTGTAATCAGTAACTTTAAAAAACTTGTCTGAACGAAGTTATGCAACCGTGTCCATTGGCCTTCAACAGCCGCACGACACTGTCTCGTTTCCTTCTAATTAATATCCGCCTGATGAAGTCCGATCCACTATCTAAACATTCAGACTCGAACATAATAGGTTTGTAAGCCATCTAATAACACAAACAAAACTATAAACAACACTGAAATTAATCTTTCCGATACACGCAGAAATAGTTTTCACTTGTTATTGTTCATCATACTCCACAACCCGTATCATGCATCATTCTTATTTATGCATATGAGAAATAATCTGTGTTTGTAATGTTAATTAATCCTAAATCCATGTACGTATTCAAGGCACAAAATAACCGGTGTCGCATCGCAAAAGTGAACTGAGAGTCAAAATTATCTGTTCAAAGCAAAATGCAAAACACCAGTTTTTCACAATCTTTATTGAATTATTCCTTGAGTTCACTACATTACTATAATGCCAATGCATTGATGACACTGCACAGTTAGTGTTCAGTAATGTGTACTCAAAAAGCTTGCTAGAAGTAGCCCGCAAATTGTTGGAAATTATTGCTACACATTTTACCAAAATAGCTAAACATTTTTTAACATTAATTAGCAATTTGCTTATTATGTGAAAACTATTATTTTGTGACTTGCGTATTAAACATTCTTATTTCTGAAAAACTAATCCATTTTATAAGGTTCTCTGTAGACTTCAACATTCCTTTAATATTTATGAAAGACGGATATCTTTTGAAAACCCATTAGTGATTCACAATTTATACTGTTAAATGTTTAATAATTTTGACTGATGGAAAATGTTAATTGTTCGTTAAACTTTATTTTGAAAAAAAAACAGCACACTTAAAATGCAAGGCCTGTCTTATTAAGTTGTGATTAATTGAAATTTGTATTAATTTAGTGTAATGCAAAAAATTTAAAGAGGTATTAGTATCTACACATTGTAGATGCAAATTCTTAGTTATTTTCTACCCTTAACCATCTATCTAACTGTTAGTGATATGACATCATTCTCAATGTCATTCCTTTTTATCAGCTAGTGCAGTGTTTCCGGTAGACGCAGAGTGTGTCTGTCCATAGGACCAGTTGACCAAGAATATTGGCCGGCACCACACAAAGCTGTTTGTTACCTTCTTGTCACTCTCTTTGTTTGTCACAGCTTCTTCTGGGCTCATGCATGTTGCTCTTAATTAAAGGTAAGTTGCACCTAACGTTAGTTCTGCAATTAACCAGCAATCTGGGCAGAGATTAGTAAACTGAGTTGTTTTGATGAACCTTACATCTGTGATCATTGTTTGTTTTCAGGCGGATATGGTTACAGTAATGGAAATGATTACAGGTTTGTAGTATTACCTGATATTGAATTGCTTCTTCAGATTGCATAATGCTAAACATATCTCTACGAAAACCCACCAAAAAAAAAGAATAATGCACCATTTTGTGAATTATTTGTGATTACTTATTTCTAGCTTTGTTGCTTTGAGAACAGAAAGGAAAAAAATAGATGCAGAAATTGGAATTTTTTTCAGTCAAATACTTTTGGTATACAATTATATTAGAATTAGGCCACATGCACTGATTATTTTTTGAAATCTTACAGATGTGTTACACCTGTTTAGCTTTGTAGAATATTTGTCATTAAAATTGGTGTTATGTTGAGACATGAAAGTAACTGCGATATATTCTCAAGTTTTGTTTCTTTATTGTGGAATTAAGTTTTCATAGAATGGGGTTCATACTTCAAAACATTTTATACAGAATTCTTAAATGTCAAGGGATTTTTTTTTTTTTTTTTAAATAAGAATTCTGGTTTAAAAGTTATGTTTTGGTTATCTCCCAAAACAAAATTTATTTGAGTGTAAATTTTCATACTGAGTAAACACTTATATTCAGTTCTATAATAAAATCATGAGTAAATCCAGAAAAAACCCACATTTTATGTCATGAAAAAAAGGTCGTGGTTTCTGGGAAATTATTTTTTATTCTATTGACTTCAAAGAATAAGAAACATGTTATACTGTTAACACCTTTTATGCAATTGTAACCCATCAAATCTGGTCTGGACTTAAAGTGATAACCTGTCCATTTGTCCAGACAATTATAAATCTGACAAACCAAATATCAAGTGACACTATTTTTTTCAGATGTACTCACCTGGTTAACAATTAAAAAAAAATTGCTTTATCATTGGTGTTAGGAATTCCCAAGTTTGAGTTTTAATAGCTAATACTTCTTATTTTTTAATAGGACACATGGAAAATAATTATAAAAATTGTGCAAGTGATTTTCATTAATCCATTGCTTGCTTGTCATTGTTCAAGTAATAGTTGTGTAAAATGAAATGTGTTGCTCTGTTTTCATTGCTTTAGACTAAATTTCTGTTATGCCATTCTTACATAAAATGTTACTGTTAGTAATATTTCATTAAAACAACAAATTTAGTGGAATTGACATTCAGCTCTTGAAGCATATAATTGATTTCTGTCAAGTGTATTTGAATTTTGACTAAAATGTTTGTATGCACCAGACTTCATAGACTATTTCATAGAAACAAACCTTTTTATGTATTGCATTGTCGTGTGTTAATGCCTAAATAAAATTATACACAGCATCTGAATCGATTATGCAGGGTTTTCTTCAGTTGAAGAAATTGCATCCATAAATGTTGAAAGTGTAACTGATATTTGAATATTGTTTGCATTTGTTTCGGGGTATGTTAGAGATAAGAAATTGCATTTAATCCTTGCTGAAATTGAAATGTTACGTTAATATTTTTTCTAACTTCAAGTTTGGTTTGTTTTTTTCACAGAGGTGGCGGTGGAGGCTATGGTGGAAGACGTGGCGGTAAGATATTTTTCATTTTTTTGTGAAAGACATCATCATCAGTATTCAGTTATGTCATAAAGTCAAATGCTCTCCTATTTCCATTTATTTTAGATCCAATCCATAATGTAGTACGCTTGTCTGTATTGATTTTGAGCATTAAGCAAAGTACTTTTAATTACTTCTATTAAAAAAAATTCTGATCCATATTAATTTGAAACTTAATTTGTTTGCTGTTGACAAATATTTACAGCAAAAATAGATTTTTACTACTTTAGTAGTGATAAGTGTGAGTTCGTGAGGTACTTAATACTAATACTAATATGTATAATCTTAAAAATAGAAATTGGCTTTTATAGTATATATTGACCCAGAATTTATTAACCATCACAAATAATTTAATAATGACGTATTTGGTTATTGAGAAGACATATTTAACATAACATTTAATCTGATTACAGGAGGAGGTAGCGGCGGCGGAGGAAGCCGAACATGCTACAAGTGTGGAGAGGAGGGACATATATCCCGCGACTGTCCTGACGGTGGTAGAGGTACGCTTCATACAAATATTTCTTAATGTTTTTGCTTGTAAGTTAAAATGCACATTACCCTGAAGATTGAATTGATTTACTTTGATTAAAGTTCCAAAATTATTTTGTATTCTAAATGGATATGGTGAGTGCTATTAAATGCATGTTTCTTTTGTCCAATTTAGTTTTATCAACGGGATGGATGCTTTATAATTATATTTATAATAATTAGGTTTGTAATAATTTTCATATTTGTATATATTTCTTGTAATTGGTTGGTTGTCATGGCAATTTGGATAAAAAATTTGATACAGACAGTATTTGTTTTAGGTGGTGGCAGTGGTGGTGGCAGTGGCGGCGGAGGAGGAGGAGGAGGAGGAAGCCGATCGTGCTACAAGTGCGGAGAAGAAGGACACATTTCACGGGATTGCCCAGAAAATGCCTATTGATTGTGCAGACTTTATTGTTCATTGATTGGATGATTAGTTTTATCATCAGTACAGATAACTCCCATTGATTGCTAGACTTATGTTCACTGGTTAGGGAACCGGTCTTACCTTAATACCAATAAAAACTGTATCGTGATCGAAATGGATTTGATTTTCTTCTCTGGATACCCAGAAGTACTTTATCACATTGTTCTACATTTTCTAATTCTGGAATTGGATCCATATTTTGATCTTAACTTTCTTTTTAAACGTGCAATTTGTAAACTAAAGAACTTTTTGTCATTTGCGTATATATCCTGTTTAGACAAAGAGTGCACCGTGTATGAATAACTATTGAGAAAAGGGATTATGTCTTGATTGACGATTTGCTATGTTGTACCATCAAAAACTGCCTGTCGGAACATTTTTGAATGCTTTCATAACCAATTAAAAGAATGTAACTGAATTATTCTTGTGTTGTTTAAAATCTTGTGAATCATGTTGGAATTGAGTAGTATGCGATTTGAGATGTTAGTAAGATTGCTTCGAATGCCTGAATGGGACTTGTAGTATTGACTATCCTGTTGCCTGTGTATAGTGCTTCTATCAAGTTGTGTTCGTGATCATTGAGTAGCCCAAAGTTTTACATTTTCACATGTCTGAGAAAAGTCTGTGTCGTGTTGGACTAACATTTGTCATTTGAACAGAATTGTGAATAAGATATTAAAATGTAAGAGGTCAGTTTACAGAGAACATTTGTATCTTGTGGTGTTCGTTAGTTTACAAACCAGTGGCAGAATAACAAATCTTAGGTTGAGTGTTTCAAATAGAATTTGACAGACGTATTCAAATATTGGAGATCTTGTTTGTACAGAGATTTTTATTGTAAAGATGTGTACCTCGAGGATGAATTTCCCCTTTCACATTGATCATGAATTAATAATTACTTTTTCATTCATCACAATTTTATTTTTCATTTTTCTTATTTCCTTTCATTGTTCTCTGGGTACATCCCAGATAAAATCAATGTATATTTTTAGTTGGCATGGAAAAGACTCGTTGTAAACAAAATAAATTGATTGAAAAAGTGTTTTGTTTATATTATCACATTATATGATCATAAGTTACGCAGGCAAGTCCTCACATAAAATGTAGACACAAAGATATTGTTTTAGTTTGCCATATTTTCAATTAACGGGTAAAGTGAATTCAATGACCTATGGTGATGAAAATAGAAGTTTTTGGAAAAGTGGAATTTCCTTCAACCCACTGTATATGTAGAATTTCCATAAGACCTTTGAATGATACGGTGTTGAATAGTAACTTGTGGTATGTGCTTTTAGGAGTGAAAGTGTTAAGGTGGAGACAAGATTTATCTACTTGGTTCTATATCTTTTTTATGACTGAAACATTACAGAAATGTTTGGGCATTTAGTAATGCATAGAAAGATGCTTGTTACTGTGATTAAACGAATAATGTCTGGTAAATAATATTTTATTGCATTGTACAATGCAGTTTAGTACAGAATAGTTTTAATACGATACACTACTCTGCATACAAACTCCATTATCCTTCAATGACTAATAGTCATTGGGCTATCAAGTGGGTTAGGCAGAAAACGAAATTGCCAAAATATTACTTGTTATGAGGGTCATAAGGCATGTCGAAAATGAAGCAATTCCATTTTGTGTTTAAAATTTTCTGTTATTTGGTACACTAATTCTCTGGCAGTAATAATTAATGGATATTATAGAATTGTTACAAAATTTAAAATTATTCCAATTTGGCATTGATAGTGATCTACACCACATCGGGTCTATCAAATGGATAACAGTAGCAGATCCAAAGGGGATGGGGAGGGTCCAGTGCGTTTTCTCATATTTTTAATGCTTTTTTTTTAAACACTCCATGTGAAAGGATGTGAAAATCTACTTTTTCCCTCCCAAATCTTATTCACTAGTTACATTTGGACCCTTTCCCTTTCAGAAATCCTGAATCTGCGCCTGGATAAAGATGTTAAATAGAATAATTTTAGGCAACGTTTTCCTAAATTCTTTTTTTTTGTTTTAGGTAGGGGTGCTAATTTTGAAATAAATAGGATGGAGAGTTGAAATTTGGTCCTAAACTGAAAACAAAAAAATCCTAGGCACTATGGTATGTTTTTACTTGACTGTTCACATTTAAAATTAGTTTAAATGTGTGGTATCAAATTACATATTTAGGAGTACAGAAACGTGAATAGAAATAAACTGTAAATATCGTGTTTTTATTAGTTCATATGTGTGTACAAGCCGTTAGCCAGGGGGGTTCGAATGAACCCCCTTTTTCTGACGTGCCCTTTCAAACTAGGCTAGAGTTATTTTTAAAGTTTGGTTACGCTCACAAATGCCTTTTAATACCAAAAAAGAACCCCACCCCATATATATATATATATATAAAGAACTGGGCGGTATTTCAATATCGGTATTGTGGGGGGAGGTTTACCTTGGTGTCGGTACTGTATTCGGCAGCAGCGGATCCAGAGTGGGTCAGGACCCCCCCCTTCTCGATAAAAAAAACTTTTTCCACGTCAAAAACATTGGGAGGATATGCCCAGGATTGAAGCTATTATAGACCCCCCCCCACCGTGTACTTTAGTGTACATGTATTTATGCTAAGGCCACATGGTTTAGTGTTAAAATAAAGAGAAATACTGGTCAATAAAGGTATTTTAATTTTTGGAAGCAAAATGGGGGGCGTAAATTATATAGGCAGCCCCCCTTTCCTAAAAGTGGATGCAATCCGGGATTTACGCCCGTGCCCAAATTAGAACCTTTTCCTTGTTTATATCCAACACAGAGGTAGCGTGACCCCCCCGTGTCGGATCGATCCTCAATGGACCCATTTGCGGTTTAGGTTATTTTCCGTTCCAACTTGTGCTTCACAACTGATTCATTAAAGGCCGTGGTATGTGCTGTCCTGTCTGGAACAGTGCATATAAAAGATCCCTTGCTGCTTATCGGAAAAGTTGCCTATGTGGCGGCAGCGGGTTTCCTCAATAAATATGATTGACGTCCAATGTGCTCTAGAGGCGTCGTTAGATAAAACAAACTACTTTTCAGTGTGCATGTGTGTGTGTATGATACCTGTAGCAACTACTTTGAGAGTGGGAAGGGCAGGCACCGACAGATCGGGTACAAGATTTTGGTTACAGTTCCGTGCCCCATACATACTTTCTTCCACATTTAATTTATATATGTGTTTATATAATAAATTTTAAAAATGTCCCAAATGTTTATTAAATAAATTATTTATTAAATCTGCAATATATATATATATTAAATTTAGGTAAATCATGTATATATGTATACTTGTTATCACAAAATTTATATGTCAGTTATAACAAAATTTAGCCAAGTGGCATTTATATTTAAATTATGCTAACACTTATTAAATATGTTTTAAATATCTGCAGTATTTATTAAATATTTGTAACACTAAATATTTTCCAACATACATTTATGACATTTAGCTAAATCATATATATTATATCGTATTTAGCTAAATGGTATTTAGCCCCTCTCATGTATAGATAAGCCCCGCCCAGTCCAGCCCTCGGTACATGCACATGGTGTACGTAATATGATTATACATGAGAGGGGCTAAATATCATTTAGCTAAATGCGATATAATAATATATATATGTATGTAAATATTTTTTTAATTTAAATATCTTCAACAGAATTATTAAATGACATTTAGCTAAATCATATATATACATATATATATACATATATATTTATATACATATATACACATATATATACATATATATATATATATATATACACACATACGTGTATATATGATGTATGTGTGTGTGTATATATATATATGATTTAGCTAAATGTCATTTAATAATTATATGTTGAAGATATTTAATTTAAAATTTAATAAATAAGTGTCAGCATAATTTAAATCTGAATATCATTTAGTTATATGTATGTATATATATATATATACACACACACACATAATTTACCTAAATTACATTCAATATATGTTGCAAATATTTAATATATATTGCAGAGATTTAATAAATGTTTGGTACATATTTTTTAATTATTATATAAACACCTATATAAAATAAATGCAGAAAAAGGGTTAAAATAGCTCAAATAAATTTGTTTACACTTGGCACCCCATACATATACTGGTTCTTTTGGGCCTGTATATATGCAATTTCGTTAAATATAAATAATATAATGATAACGTGTATATAATAAACAATATAATCATCATGAATATGGTAAAAACAAACTCTATATACAAGCCCGTAGCCGGGATTTTTGAAGAGGGCTCTTTTTTGGTATTAAAAGGGCACTTATAAATGATTACAGTTAAATATGTCAACCAAAACCAAATAACTTTTCAAAAACCTTGGGGGCTCTAGCCAAGTTTGAAAGGATACTTCAGAAAAAGGGGGGTTCGTTCGAACCCTACGGACCCCCCTGGCTACGGGCTTGATATATATTATATATATAATGTACCAATGGACGCAATCATGATAATGTTAGGATAGATTGTTGTAAGCATTATCTGACTATATAAAATGTACACCTAAAACAATAATACTTGATTAATAAATTAACAGTATCTTTTCGGATGTCAGTTATCACAAACTAAATTCCGTGGAATTAATGGAAGTGATGAAATATAATTAAACCTTTCGTTTCTCACAGACAAATGACTAATAATTATATGAAATAACTTTCGGTGTGGGTCTTTCCATGCATCATGTATGATAAATCGAGAACTGCCGAAGAACTTCGGATGTGGCCGAGAAGTTCCAAATACCGTTTCCGTAAAAATTATAATGTTACGGAAAAGAACGATGTTTTAAGGCTGTTAAAATAATTTCTTACTCATCATTCTGCTGCAATACATTTATTTGTTGCAATATTGTGCAGATATATAGTGTATATAAAACACAAACAATGTGTGTAATACAACTTGTTTTACACATTGAACCACACGGTAAAGTTGGTACACAGGCCTACAGTATAATTATTTATTAAAATTATAATGCCTGATCAAGTTGATGAAATTCCCACTCCGATGAACAGTTCTGACAATTCAGTCGTAAATGAACATTCTGAAAAGGAACAGAAATCATTTCATCCAGCTGGTCACAAAATAGGTACGAGCAGAAATTGGTATTTTTGGAGACAGAAGAGGGAAGAAAGGTGTCACGATTTTGGGGTATATGAAAAGAAAGACTTGAAAGGAAAGGAAGGAGAAAATGTTAAAGTAACCACACAGCAAGTTGAAGAGAAACATGAAGATTTCGAAACTGAAGCAAAATATCAAGTTCGTGAACAGTGTCAGGAGAGACGCACCAGATGGGAACATTGCGGATCTGCACATACGCCTGTATCGATGAATGGACAGGAATCGATGGAAAGAAACCCGCAGATGCCGCCGCCATGGTCTCGTTACAGATACTGGAATAAATATAAGAACTGTGGTCGCTATCAACGTACTTCCAAACCAGCCGATGATAAACGTTTTTTCCGAGAATTTGATTTTATTCACGGTTAGAACATTTTAAAAGTTAATAATTCTCAAACCTTGATAACTTTAAAAGTTAAGTTTTAAGTTAGTTTATTTACGACAATGTGGAAATAAAAACATGGACTCAGCTGTATTTATGGATATAATTGTTCCCTGTTATCCTGTCGAGTTGAAGAAACTGATTTAATTTTATCCGATTTCAAATGTATTTTAAATATGAACTTAAATTCAAATGTATGGATGTAATGGTGTTCATAGACGTGTCGATTTGAAGCGGTTAGTACTTCATTACACATGCAAATTTCTTGATACATTAACGTTTTTATTGTAAGGCATGTTTTTTTTTCTTCTGTTTTGTATATAATTTAAAATGTGTGCACTTGCATCAATGTGTACGAATCACCATTAAATGCGATATTTATTAAACTGTATTGTAATAAATCAAGAGAACTGTGTGATTAAAACAATAATAATATTACTACTAAGTTAACGTAATATAGGTGGATTCAGGGGTGTGTCAGCCCTCCCCCTCCCTTACATCGGCGAGAATTCCCCATCCCCATCATAATTTGATCGTAACTAATTTTGAACGCCCTTACAAAATTCCAATATCCGCCTCTCTGTGAGGATCACTGTCAAAACAACCAGTACATCGTATCACATACCAGTAGTTGTCTTAACTGCGCAGGTTTATGTGTATGTGTTATTATTATTCGGTAGTCGCAATACTGTGTTCAAGATTCGATTTGGATCCCACTAGAAAATAATATTATATTCATCCAGTCGACACCGCTGGCCTTTGCAGGGCCGCGCAGAGTTGGCAACAGGCGCGAATAGAGTGGAGCACGAAAGGGGTCTTTCGGGCGCCTCCACAGAGAACATTTTGAAACTCAGGACGTCTGTAAATGCATTCTGAGACTTTTCTGAGGCATTTTTTTTCAAGCATGACGTAACCACCTTGTGAGCCAGAGTAACCGCATAATTGCCGCTGGTTGGTTGTATTTATTTTCGTACTTATATCCAATTAAGGTTCAAGCACGTTGTCCAGGGCACACAACTCAGCTTCTTGTGCTGTCTATCCAGGACAGATGTTAGTGTTAGTAGGAGAGACGAAACCCGCTGCCGCCACACTAATGCGGCAACTCATATCGATAAACAGCAAGGGATCTTTTATATGCACTATCCCACAGACAGAATAGCACATACCACGGCCTTTGTTAAAC
>JAULBS010087851.1:0-17920 GCA_032355785.1 Symmetromphalus regularis | reverse complement strand
ACCATATGATTGATGTCCAATAGCCGCTGATAAGATTAAAAATCAATGTGCTCTAGAGGCGTCGTTAAATAAAACAATCTTTGCTTTTACTGGGTTAGAGCTGGTATCAAGCTTAAAAATCTCATGCCTAGACAGATTGGATGAGAGTTCCTACCAGCCTTCATTCCAACAGCTTAAGCACTGCCACCAAGACCAGTCAAGTGTGAGCCAGCCTCATATGGGTTTTGAACCATGATATTCAGCTTCGGAGTACAATGTCCTACCACTGAGGCTTGTTACAATGGTGAACAACACACATACTGTGTCATATTTAATTTATTCACCTCTTGGCCTGTCCTTGCTGTAAAAAAAAGTTTTTTTTTGTTTGTTTAATTATGCCACTAAAACACATTTATTAATCATCGGCTAGGTTCAAAAAATAAAATCACTTATAAAAAGATGATGGGAGGCCACAATATAAATACCAGATGAGGTCTCCGTGAACTAAGTAACAACTGCAAGATAGTATTTCAACAACACAAAGACCGGTTTAGTCATTTACTTTAATAAATTATCAGTATTTAAGTAAAGCAACTGTACAGTAAATTGTCATAAATTCACAAACACTGCTCATTTGAAATAAATGTGAAGCATAAACCCAATGACATATGGCAGCTTAAATGATTTCAGTTCACCCACTCCAATGTCTGCAGCCCAGCTTGGTTTAAAAAACCTGTGAATCAGCAATATAATGGACTTTCATTGTATTGCATTCTAGACTTAACAGTTATAAAAAATCAAACTCAAAGCTCACTGAGTAACTAACAATAATTAATCATTCACAACCCTATAATTACAGTGTTCTAACTTATAGGTTATAAGATAAACCCTATAATTCTAAGATCACAAATTATTTTTCTAACAAGCTGTTGAACACTAGACATTGCTTCACACAATAAAGAAACTCAAGTTAAGCAAAAACTTAAATTCAATAAGATTAAGTTGTACCAACACACAGATCTGCAGTTACATGGCAGACGAGACTGCTAAGGATATCTAGAGAAATGATATAAAAACCATCTCTAGAGTTCTTGACTTTAACACCTGCCATATAAAATACTTTACCAAATGTTAGCCAAGTTTTAACCCAATTTTAACAGGACGGACAGAATAACAGACTGCTGGGTCAAATAAATACATCTACTGCTTCACAAATATGAAACATGAACCATATGTATACATATGTGTGTTGAAGAAAAAAAATCAGTGAAACTACATGTACTTAAAGGGAACAATGGAAAATAAATATTAAAAAATTGATAGTTTTTTTCCATTAATGGTAGCAAAAATGTGAAATCTCGGACGAAGGCAATTAATTAACTTGGGACAGATAATCCTTTAAATACATACACTTTCCAAATTACAAGTTATTTAACTGAATGAAGATATTGGTCAGATTAATGGGGGGGGAAAATGTATACAATCAATTTTTCAAAAATAGTCAAATGATGAACTAACATCATTTTGAAAGGAAATAACTAGAAAAAAAAGAACAAAAACACTGCAATTAACCACCATTAAAGTTGCAACTTTCATGCAATTTTTTAAAAGAAAAAATATTTACTTAAACCAGTGAGCTTTGCATGGGTTAGACATAAAGGAAAAGATTCCATGTACACATAAAGCTGAAAAGGAAATGCATTCCTGAGCAGGCATAATACATTCGCTCGTTATCCACCACTCTTATAACTCACAGCATTGTTAATTAATGCTTTGTCTAAAGCTATTGCTGACAAATGCAAAATAGAATCATTAAACAGTACAGTAATGCCACTGTGAGGTACATCTTACAGATTTATCATTTCATGATCTATCTACTTTACAAATGATCTTACCAATGGACTAAATGCAATATGGATAACAATTCTGTTGATATAGATAATGTACTACTCAACATTTGACAAGGATAATCATTAAACATCCTTAGATCACTATTTTAAAGGATAATCAAACCACCATTAACCATTTTAAATAACTTGTATGCCACTGAATCAACCTTTTCAAAAGCATTTAAAATCCAATATCAGTAAAATGTCATTGATTTAACAATTTTAAATGAAAATAATTGGTAAAATACCATTGCATTAACCATTTAAAAAGGATAATTGATAAACACACCTCTGGATTTACTATTTTAAATTATTGGTATGTTTTTACGGGATTTTTTTTCTCCAAATATCTAAACAAGCACATGCTTTCTGTTATCATTACATTGGATTAAAACACAAAATATTCCCAACAAAAAATATCTCTGGGAGGAATTAATGTTTAGTCAGTTCTCTAAATATATATTTGGTCATTCATACATTTGTGAATTTTCAACTTCAAAAACACACTGCATTCATTCATTTTAGTGGTATATTTAAAACAAGGTTAGATGTCCACTATACATGACACCCATAGCAAAGGTTGAGTTGTATATTGCTATTTATGACAAACAGAAAACGTATACATGTGTATGAACAGTGAAAAACAAGGTCTGAGTGGCTTTAACTAAAAACATGTTCACAATAAATTAGTAAAATTATTATGGAGATATATTTTGCAGGTGAAAATAGCACGAATGGTTTGTTTCATTTACCTGCCATTCAGCTTGATGCAGATTTAATTTTGTGTAAGCCATTTTACATTCACACATTAATTAATAAATAATTATTGTCACTGTTCAAGAACACCATATTTTGTAATGGGTTAAACAAACTTTCAATTTTCAGAAGCTAGTTTTCTGGGCTTGATTGTTCAGAGCATGGTTATACTAAGGTAGTGGAATATTTAAAGCAAAAATTTTGTTAATAGCAACACTACCATCACAATGATTTATTAATCATTACATGTCAAACATTCAGTAATTTCGACAGTCAGTGCAAACCAACCTCTGAAAGGTTTTGAACCACCGTCTTTTGAAGAAAGTCCAATATCCTACTAACAGAAAAGATATGTTGAAATTTAGTAATCTTTTGAAGAAAGTCCAATATCCTACTAACTGAAAAGATATGTTGAAATTTAGTATACTATAACCTACAGTATTCATAAGTAATCTTGACTTTATAAAGATATTTATAAGAAAATAATTAAGTTGCTAATCAATATTTAGCTTAACTATGCTCTGAACAATGGAACCTGCCTAAGTTTAGTCTAGACAAACTGAAATTGGACAACTACAGTTCTGAAATGAATGGATGTTTAAGGAAGCACACAGCAAATTTCATGACAATCTCTCCTACATGAAGCACGAATAGAGCACCATCACAACTAACAGGAACTGAACACCTTGCCAAGCAGAACATGGTACATGTACTACACAAATGTAGCAAATTTAGACTGCTTTAGAGGCAGTAATATTTAATGACAACATTTAAATAAAACTATTTCACTTATTTGTTTTTTGGAAGGCCTAAAAAAATAAATTGTAATTTTTCTTTCTTTTTTAACCTTCTTAAATAGAGAATTTTTTTTTTGCAATAATGAATTAAAAAAATTGGGATTGACCCCTTTTTCTGGGTAAGATTAGGTACCCAGAAACCCACAACTTCTTTTTTTAGACCTTAATATTGTGACTATTCTTATTTTATGACAGCATATTTACATTTGTATTGATAAGCATAAATATCTGTTGTAACTAATGAGTGAGAACTGTGTACACATGTCCCAAGCAGGGTTTGTAAAACATTTTCACCGTTTCCATAAAAATACTAGTTGAATACAATAGTGTTAATACATATATTTGTATACGTGTTTACAGTTATATATAAAAACAGATCATGGAAATTGTCAGTGTGTCTAGATATTTATATTAAATATATTAACCCAAGATACTTTCTTATGATCAGTTAAAAATGTTATATTGAAAATGTCTTCTTTAACAAGTATAAAAAAAAACACTCAAAAATAAACCCCAAAACAAAACAAATAGCACTTTTATGCTATAAAATTGTCATTATATATTCTTGCTAAAAATTAAGCATAAAATATTTCAATATTTTCTGATTATATTTAATAATAGAAACATTTGATATACCTTTTAACAAAGTTTTAGAAACAAACTTCTGATCTCAAACACAGAAATCTATATAAAGGAGTACAGTATTAATTTTTTTATTTGCATAATGTTACATCTTTTTAAATAGCTACATGCCTAATTTTTAGCAAGGATTTCTTTTAAAATTACCACTAACATCAGTATTTAGGTTTATAGATTTTGAGGGCCAAAGTCATAACCTTACCCAAGGCAGTGAGAGTGATCATGTTTAATTTTCAAGCTATCCATCAATACCAAGATGACAGCAGATGAGATAAACATAAACAATGCAAACATTCCTCTCCGAAATCATTCGAAAAATTTGAGAGTCATATTGCATCTCCGTTTTCATCATAAATGAAAATAAAGCATGACTGCTCTGAGAACCAGTTAAAACATATACAAAGTAAACCAATAAAACCAAGTCATGTATGTGGTGCGATTTGTACCAATCTTAAGAAAATCCTCTTTCCTGCCCAATTTCCTAACCTTTAGAAGAAAACAAAATTCTTTAAATTACTAGCATTATTTTTTTCATGACCAGTGGGAATATGACAAGACTATGATATGAATATAAACAAATATTTTCAGTGAACTGTTATATCATCACAATCTTTGAATGATGAATATCTTTCTATCAGTCATTGTGCAGACACTGTACTATAACACTAACACACTTATATAATTGTATTACAAGTATTTGTCTAAACTTCAGTAAAACAAAAATCATTTTCAAAAAATCTTGTAGCATTTCTAGAAGTTGGTTTTGTCATAGATCAGTACTGGAAAAAACCCAAGATTGAAGCACAAACATTGAAGCCACATTGCATAACAACGTTTAACACAGCATGATGAGAAAGCTCAACGTCCAACTGTCGCTGGAAATGGTAAAGTAGGTTTTGCACTGCTCTGCTCTATTATGCTTCCCCAGGTTTAGTTTGGAACAGTGCAGTGTGAACAAAGCAGTCATGAAAGACACGAAGTGGCCCACAAACACGGATGTGATAACTGCAAACCATGCACATTGCATTAAAACAGGAACGTCTTGCTAATTCCTGGGTATGTGCAGCATCTGCTTTCTGATGATGGTGTGGTGTTGGTCACAATTCTACATATAGCACATTTTCCACACTTATTCTATCAGTCGGCAGTGGACCGAGGTAAAAATCATTTACAACAAAAACATTTTTTTCTAAGCGGGCCAGCTGTCAAAACAACTGTCCTGATAAATGTTCCGTACTAGCTGTTCTACCCCGTATCCGCAAATCACCAACAGACCTTCGACTTTCCTGCAAAAGTCAAAATAATAAAATAGGATGGAACATGAAATTAACGATAATGAAAATGTTTGAGATCATGATCAACATTTTTATTTGTCATTTAGACTGTATGTTAATAATGGTAATGATTTTCAGAAGACACAATCATTTCTAGTAATAACATTTCTTCTGAGGACAATAAGACCAAAATTTACACAATTTTGAAAATAAATCAAAGATCAACATTTTTATACAAAATTTATAGAAAATATTTTAAATATTTAATTTGTTATTGGTGAAAAAAAGAAGACAAAGTTGTTTTTATGTTTTTAAACCAATTATTGCATTTTTTAAATTGTCCATTTTTTTTGTTCTGGACCAACCACTTAATAAAGACAAGTTAATAAATTAAATACTCTTGTATACTGTGTACACTGTTTAAAAAGTAGTTGTTTGTATTTTTGGTGTTATTTGTTTCACTAGAACACACTGGTGTTATGATGTGTTACTTTTTGTGATGCAGAGTATAGTAATTTAAGACTGAACTCACACTATACTTACATGCAATTTGTCATTACTACTGATTATATTGAGATGCAGAGTACAGTAATTTAAGACTAAACTCACACTATACTTACATGCAATTTGTCATTACTACTGATTATATTGAGATGCAGAAAACAGTAATTTAAGACTAAACTCACACTATACTTACATGCAATTTGTCATTACTACTGATTATATTGAGAACCGACATGGAGCTTGCTCTTTTCATACTAAAAATAAACAAAAATACATCAATTTGCTGTTAACACATTACATCCATTAATCACATTTCAAGCAACTCTATATAATGAGGAATGGAGTATTTTTTCCGTATGAGGAATATAGGTTTCGAAATTTATCAGAGAAACAACGACATTACCCAACTGTGTTATGTGTGACAAAATGTTCATTTTTAAAAATAGATACAGAGAGAATATATTGATTGTTTTGTCATCACCAAATTCACTGGAAAATGGAAAAGACATGTTTGTTTGAAGACACCACAGCACATTAGTTTATCAGTGGCTATTATGTGTCAGACACATTGATTCGGATTTCCGTGTTAATATATTTTTAACCAGTATTAGTCAAAGAAATACATTATAAAGAATTAATGTCCCAAAGGTTTCTTTTAAAATCTAGACACCCAAGTTTAAACCAAAATAAGACTGTTAAAAAGTTACTGTTATCACATACACAGCCTCAATACATTTTGTAACATGCAATATAAACTGAACAGCAAAAGAAATGAAATTTAATTTGAAATATTTGATTGAATAAAAGTTAACCATATTTAGATGTTGGCAGTTTTGCTTACTAGAGGAATGTGCAGATAAGTGTAAAGCATGCACAGCATGAGTTTTATGGTTTTATGAATTTTTCATCTAATTTGATTAAACTGGATCTGAACAAACATTTCTTTTGCTGTTCACTACATATTGTATGCAATTAAAAAGATTACTCATTTATCAGAAATATTAATTCATGGTCATGCCACCATTCTTGCATTATACTGTATACATTTAAGTACATTTATCAAAGTCACATGACAAATATCACTAAGAAACCATTAAAGACATTTATAGGACATAACTTGACGATAACACTTAACAGTATATAACTGATGCTAAATGTGATAATATTAAGTTCTTTTTGTAATCATTTTGTGATTATTTTATTACATTTTCTTATGCAATTAACCAGACACTACAAAGAAAACATACATGCATAACTTTTGAATAAATAATAATCATTTAAATAGTTCTGTGCAAATAACAGGAATAATTATGCTATTATCAGGAATGCACTTACACATAAGTGGTGTTGACTATTAATGGTTTACAACCCAGGTGTTTAGTGTATCAGTGTTTTAATTGATCAGATGAAAGGTCACTGTGACATTACAACTAATGGGGAGTATTTAGATCCAAACAGAATGTTGAAGTTGTCATTCACATTCTTTAAACTTTTTACCAATTTTCAGAAACCCATAGTTCCCAACCCCATCCCCAAATTTGTATGGGTAAAATAGATTTTTAAAATGCTTTCAATTTACATTTTAATAATTAATTAAAATAAATTTATACACTGACCTTACCCCCCCCCCCATACTATTAACAATAAAATACTGAGAATTATAAATGATCATTAAGGTAACCTTAGAATCAGGAGGTCATACCAACAAATATAAAAGTACATACACATAATTACTTCATGCTGTACTGCTGTTATGAAATTTGACCACTGTTCTTAGCATAATTTGGTTGGTTGTGGTACCAATACTTACATTTTTGCCTCTTCCAGGTGACAGAGATATTCGTATGCTATATTTGACTTGCGCTGTTCATCCATTTCATCTGCGGTCAGCCTCGAATCATCCAAAGCTACAATTTAATAATGAAGAAAAAGAAACATTTTTACATGTAATTTGTTTAAATTTGTATAACCATTAAAGGAAAGGAATGTTTGTATAACCCTGATTATCCAGTGGGTGTTAGGTGTTAAACAGAGGGATAGAAATTAACACTTGCCCTTCACCCGAGGTGAGTAGAAATTAACATTTGCCCTTCACCCGAGGTGAGTAGAAATTAACACTTGCCCTTCACCTGAGGTAAGTAGAAATTAACACTTGTCCTTCACATGAGGTGAGTACAAAATAACACTTGCCCTTCACATGAGGTAAGTAGAAATTAACACTTGTCCTTCACATGAGGTGAGTACAAAATAACACTTGCCCAAAGCTAGCTCTGCCACTCGCCAATGCCCAAATTTAAAAACATTTGGCAAATTTTAATTTCTTTTAATAATAGCCATTTAAGTGCACAAAAAAGATGACTTTTCAATTTTTGACATTTTTATAGATAATTTGGCGAATGTTACTGTTGTGCCAGACCTAGCTCTGCTATTGGATCTCAAACATTAATAAATTTTGACACACAGTGAAATAAGAGCCTGCCTCCAATGGGTTTTGAACCACAATCTTCAGCGTGAGAATCCAATGTCCTACCACTGGACCATTGAGGCTACCATTTCCTGAGGAAGTCCCACAGATGAATTATGTAGGGAGGTTTAAGGTGGAGACAGACCACCCTTTGCCCATCAATTTTCTGTTCTACCCATTCTTAAATTATAACTTCCCTTTGACCATCCCATCTGAGTTCAATATTAAATTTTTAAAACAATCCTTTGACCTCCCCTTTCCAAGTGTATGGATCTGCCCTGAGCATTGTGACAGTCATTGAGTGAATATCTACAGTGTATATTATATTATATTATACAAAATAATGAAACCTAAAAGTTATTAACACAATTTAAACACATGCTATTTGTCATTAACCATGTTCTACTATCTCAGACAAAGTGACCCCAATTCCTATTATCTGTTCTGCTGCTAATGCATAATTTTTTCCTTTTGATTTTATCTTTTCAAAATTCCTGGAAACACTTCCGAATGTTCCAGCATTATTTTAACACTGACCCAAACCCTGATCCTAAGGGCAGTAACCTTACAATTGACCCTAGCCCTAATGTTTATTTGTTTTATTTAACAATGCCTCTAGAGCACAATGATTTTTATCTTATCATCGGCTATTCGCCGTCAATAATAATTATATGGTGATTTTGATATATGTATTTTAGAGGAAACCTGCTACCGCCACATAAGCTACTCTTTATGATAAGTAGAAAGGGTCTTTTATATTCACCATCCCACAGACAGGACAGCACATACCATGGCTTTGGTGAACCAGTTGTGGATCACTGGTTTGAATGGAAAAAAGCCCAAACTGCAAATAGGTCCACTGAGAAGGATCGATCCGACGACCGACTGATTCACAGGTGGACACTCTACCGTGTGTGCTACATCCTGCTCATCTAACCCTAATGTAAATGCTGGAACGTTTGGAAGTCTTGCCAAAAGTAATTCTAACACTAACCCCTTTACTATACAGATATTCTAACCATAAACATTATTTTATTATACACACATTATTTTAAATAGACTGGGAAAATTAAGAAAAAAAAATCCACCTCAAAAACATTATTTTTAATGATTATTTATTATGATTTTTTTTATTTTTTAGATATCGCTAATTTTTAAAATTCAGTTTTAAAAGATTTAGAAAAAAAATTGCAATTTAAATGCCTTAATTACTACTAAAAATAAAACGTTATAAAGTTAATTAACAATGTTTTACAATGTCCATCAATGTAATCAAGTTGACATTGTAGTATATGAATGCAATTTTAAATTGTTACTATAAATATAAAATGATCTCATTCACTCAGGTGGTACCACATTTAAATCATTCTGCATATTAAATTTAAAACTTACTCCTATAATGAGGCTTTGGACCATCGGCAATATCCATGTCCCCCATTGTGACGGTAATCCGACGTCCAACAAATCTGACACAATTAGCCTGACCTAGGCCCAATTAAAACACTGCATGAAGTAAACAAAACAAAATCAGCACTTTTAGTATTAATAAAATCCACGTCGAAAGGTAAATCCAGTATGTCTTGAACGCATAAGCTGTATATTTAGGTTACAGGTAATCCCAGGGCATGACAGTTACGTATAACCCATATGGCACTCGTTTTAGCGCCAGATAAAACCATACGAACTTTCTTTGATGAAAGAGAGCGCGGACCGGATTTCAAATATTTTAGCGGGAATTATGGGAGATCAACATTGTGCCCGATAACCTTTGACATACCATGACCTGTCAATTTTGTTATCTAGATGGCGCTACTGTAAAGCTACATTCTATATAGTTTTCTTAATATTAAAATCAAAATATATATATGTATACTTTATAAAACATTAAAATACAATTATATGGGATTTATTAATGATTTATTATATAAATTATTTTGTTATTAATGAAACATTATTGCATATTATATTGCGAATATTATTTTCATGAAATAATTCCAACTACTTGCATGATAATAGATTTTCATTTTTTTGTTTACAAATGGCGACAGAGTTTTGGCAACTATAAAAAGTTTACAAACTTGGTAAGAAAAGTTATTAATTCTTTATCGTGATGAGATTTTATGATTCAGCTGTGATCTGTATTATTTATTGATTTATGACAATTGGAAATAAGACATGGAGATGATAATTAAGGGTTAGGGTTCAACAAAAATTAGATTGACACTTGTTGCGACAAAGTGACAGGGGCTGTGTCAAAATAACAATAACCTGAAAAATATAGTAAATTTGTTTCTAAAAAGCTAAATAATAATAATACATTATACAGGGAACATATTATATAAATTTATTAGCATTTTCATATTTTGTGTATTATAATAAATAAATAATTCGGTTGTGTATATTTTATAAAAAATAAAAATTAAAAAAACCTTCTTAAATTAAGTCCGAAAAATTATTAGTCATATATCCTTAATAAGGAAAGATTTTTAAAAACTAATAATACATGGCTATTTACAACATTAATGTTTTTTCCCATCTTTATTTATTCCATTAAAGTTTCTTAAATCTTTCAGGCAGTGACTCAGTCTGCGTATGATATTTATTCTATACCATTTTGCTTGTAATAATTATATTACTGGTAATCTCATTTAATATACATGCTGAGATGTTGTGTTTACATAAAAGCCATATACCCCTCGTGATGCGTCTACAACTTATATTGTTTGTCTAAGGTAATGGCCGACACTCAGAAGAGCGCGCGCTAATTGCTAAAGTGGACAATTCATTGGTCAAGACTGGTTGTCAATCACGTCTGGCGGAGAGGTCAATTGTGTATAAAAGATTCATTGCTGCCTAACAGAAAGAGAAGCGTCAGAGTAGGATCAGGTTTCTTCTGAAAACTATGAGTTGCAAAACACCATATGTCCGACATGTAATAGATGCTGAAAAAATAATGTGCTGGGGGTGTTCTTAAAGACTCAATCCTTTCTCTTTACATTTAATACATCTGTACAAAATTTATAATACATGTATTTAAAATTGGAAGAGACTACTCTCTTCTTTTGATAAAAAGCAGGACTGTTATTAAAAATATTAAATACATATGGCAGATTTCACAATAAAGGGGTAAAATATGCACCGAGAAATGTGAAAAAATCAAATCTACTGTATCTTGAGGTATTACTATATATGTAGTGTAGGATTTAAGTGACAAAAATATGTTTTTTTTTTCATCACTACTTACAATATTTGAATCTATAAGTTACTATTTTTGATATTCACAATACATTTGCATACAATTTCTGACAAATTATGATGTTCACATCACAAAATACATGCAGGCTTGTAGCATGTACATGTAGCATGTACCATTCATCACTCATGGCTACATTTCATGAGCGTACATGGACACGTACCCCCGGTATTTGAACGAGACCCTACAAGTTCTATTCAATGGGCAGTATGACAAAAACCTAGCATAAACAAATGTTGTGATTGTCAGTTTTGTTGACAGAAATGTGTTACCTTTAATTGTATCATTCATAAAAAAAAAAATGAGTTGAAGCATGGTCCTCCTCCGCATTGTTTGCCATCTTGCCATCACGATATATCAGTAGTAAGCCAGGTGCACAATGTATTGACATTACCCGATGACATCATCAGTGGGAGCAAACGTCAGAAAAGTTTGACAGAACTCTACAGTGTTTTACATTGGGTGCTATTTTTACATACTATCATGTGAAATCGATCCGGTGACAATGCAATAGGAATAAAGTATTAAAAGCATTTTTTCTGTATAGTTTCAAGGTATTGAATAATAATTTTAGATTCTACAGGTGCAATGAATAAAAGCCTTTTTTTGACATAATTTTCTGGAGTTCACATCATTATGTTTAAATATATAGTTTTAGAATGGGACTGCAATACATCGGCCGCAAAATCTCTAACAATTAACATGCTAGGTTAGGTAGATTCACATACCTGAAATGTTTTATTTAAATGTAAAGTATGTACTTATTATGATGTTATGAATATAGTCATGTAAAAGCGTTGGGGACATATTTCTGTCCAAAATTCTGATGTTCACAACATGTTGTTGATTTTATCCATTATAAAAGGGCATATCATGTTCGTTCTCATATGAGTGATACCACATACATAAGCAAGTTAGTATTTATTACAGATAAAAAGAAACCAACACTTTTATATTTTTTTACTGGTGATTAAAAAATATAGGCCCAGTGGGACCCTTTATTGTGAAATCTACCATATACCATTATAATATTTTAGAAGACGGGCATGAATGCCCTGACTTTCAGATAGTGCGATGTAATTTTTGTGAGTATCAAACTCCAAGACATGCCTAATAATTGTGCACTGTTGTAGATTTATGTGGTTCATATGATAAGAAATTATTTACCAAATGCCAATACTGGTTAATTACTGTTTCAGAAATTTAAATCATTTGAGAAATATAAGACAGGACAAAACAATTTTATTTCAGTATAAAGGCCATAGAACCTTTATACAATCAGAGATTCTTTGACAATGAGAAATATATTTTGCATATATCTACGCATAAAATGTATATTTAGAATCATTTGACATCATTAGGCCTACATGGCACAACCTGACACAAAATGTCTTGAAAGACTCAGCTGTACAAATTTTCTGCTCAGAGTGAGTCTGCCCAAAAAAAAAAGAATAAAGGAAAAAAAAGGTTTTGTTGAATATTTTTTTTTCTTTTCACTTTATGTATACAAAACAACAACCTCCAAATTTGAGTTCACAATATATTTTGACTCATTTCTTGGAAGTTATTGATTAGTGTTAGGTTTGTTAATAAATATGTGTAATGGTGAAATGTACTTAATAATATGCAGATAATTGAAAGTAACCAAATTTATTTTCTACCTTGGATGTCTTTATTACTTAGAGCAAGATGTTTTAATCACAATACTGAATGATGCAATATATATAAAAAAAATACCACATGACACAAATATAATGTTTTTAGTATGTTATTTTCAAGTTGTTTTATTAAAACAAAATGTCCTTTCAGGCTGAGCTGCATTTGATATTTTGTGTTTTTTTGTCTGTATTTTCCTGTTTGTCTATTATTTTGTTTGTTTGTTTACCCCCCCCCCCAAGTACAAAAATAAACATCGGCTATTGTGGGTTACTTGCCTATAAATACATGTACTCACAATGGTTCACTAAGATCGTACTTTGAAAGCATACATATTGTAAGGAGCAGGATCTAGCTCAAGCGGTAGCTTGACCACCTGTGAAGCAGTCGGTCATCGGATCAGTCCTTGTTAGTTGACCCATTTGCAGTTTGATATATTTTTCTGTTCCAACCAGTGGTCCACAACTAGTTCATCAAAGGCTGTAATATGTGCTGTCCTTTCTGTGGGAAAGTGTATATAAAAAGCTCCTTGCTGCTTATCAGAAAGAGTAGCCTATGTGTGACAGTAGGTTTCCTCTAAAGAAATATCAGAATGACCATATGTTGATGTCCAATAGCCGATGATAAGATAAAAATCAATATGCTCTAGAGGCGTCGTTAAATAAAACAAACTTATTTATTTATAGTGTATTCTTTAAAAAAAAAATTATTGCTGAATTAAACCGTATTTCATATTTTATACTTGTGTATTGTACTAAAACCATGTTTTGAAAATAGCCTTGATGCAGGTATTTAGCCATAATGTTAGTTACTAAGGATAGAATGTGTTCTAAGCTGCTTATATTTTATTTTTATTTTTATATCATTTGAAGATAATTTTAAAAACTATTTTTTCTAACTTCACCTAAAATTATGTTTAGTCTGGTTACAAAAAATACTAATTTTTGTTTTTTTAGTTTAATGATATAGTAAATACTTTTAAAAGCTGCTTTAGTTTCTGCCAGTATATACAATTTCTGATGTTATTTTTAAAATAATATTTTACTTAATATTTTGTGAATAATAAATAAGGTGTGATATTAAAGTGTGTTTGTACAAGATGTGTATTAACATGTGTCAAACTGAGCAGTATTTCTAGAATAACTTAATTTGAAATGTAAAATTGTATGATGTATTCATTTGTGGATGTTTAAAACATGCAAAAGCAAGCTTTCCATTAATTTAGTCATATTTGTCTTTTCTGACAAATAAAATAAATTCTTAAAATAATGGATGTTTGGGGAAATATTTTTGACTATTTGGAATGTAATAGATCTTGGCATACATGTAATTCTTAATTGTAAATATTCAAAAAAGATCATTCACTTCTACTATTTCAGTATTTTAGAAAATATGTAAATATTGATTTCACTTCTACTATTTCAGTATTTTTTAGAAAATATGTAGATATTGATTTCACTTCTACTATTTCAGTATTTTAGAAAATATGTAGATATTGATTTCACTTCTACTATTTCAGTATTTTAGAAAATATGTGAATATTGATTTCACTTCTACTATTTCAGTATTTTTAGAAAATATGTAGATATTGATTTCACTTCTACTATTTAAGTATTTTAGAAAATATGTAGATATTGATTTCATTTCTATTTCAGTATATTTAGAAAATAAGTAGATGTTAATTTCGCTTCTGCTATTTCAGTATTTTCAGAAAATATGTAGATGTTAATTTCACGTCTGCTATTTCAGTATTTTTAGAAAATATGTATATATATGTTGATTTCACTAGAACTACTATTTCAGTATTTTTAGAAAATATGTAATGTTGATTTCAGTATTTTTAGAAAGTATGTAAATCTTTGTTGATTTCACTTCTATTTCAGTATTTTTAGAAAATAAGTAGATGTTGATTTCACTTCTACTATTTCAGTATTTTTAGAAAATATGTAATGTTGATTTCACTTCTACTATTTCAGTATTTTTAGAAAATATGGAGATGATTTCACTTCTAATGTTTCAGTATTTTTAGAAAATATGTAGATATTGATTTCACTTCTACTATTTCGGTATTTTTAGAAAATATGTAGATGATTTCACTTCTACTTTTTCAGTATTTTTAGAAAATATGTAGATGATTTCACTTGTACTATTTCAGTATTTTTAGAAAATATGTTCATGTTGATTTCTCTTCTACTAATTTGGTAATTTTAGAAAATATTTAGATGCTGATTTTACTTTACTATTTCAGTATTTTTAGAAAATATTTATATATCAATTTCACTTCTAATGATGGACCAACATTTTTGGGGCCGTTAACCCAAAACGTATAGGGACCCTTTATAACCAGCAATGAGGTCCGGGTAATAACTGTTATCTTCTTAAATGGGTTGTTCCATGACAGATCAGCACAAATAAAAAATAAAATTAACCACATCTCAGTTTCTTTAAAATTACTGAATTTACTCTCAGCATACAATATAGTATAGCAAAATGCACCAGCAGCAAAGTGGTTAAGCAGAGTGGACTAAAGTTGCTTATGGGCCCCCCGGGATTAGGTCCTTGAAGCTTTAGCTTCAATAGTTTCATAGTAGAACAGTTCACTTCTAAGTGTATTTCAGTATTTTAAGAAAATATATTAATATTTGGTCACTTATAGCCATTTTCCACATAATGATACGATTTTGTCTAAAATTGACCAATATTTATTTTGTTTATATTGATTTCTGTATAAAGATTTGTTTTATTTAACGACGCCTCTAAAGCACATTGATTTTAATTTTATCATCGGCTATTGGACATCAATCATATGGTCATTCTAACATTTATTTTAGAAGAAACCCACTGCCACATAGGCTACTCTTTCCAATAAGCAGCAAGGGGACTTTTATTTATACACTGTCCCACAGACAGGACAGCACATACCATGGCCTTTGATGAACCAGTTGGGAACTACTGTTTGGAATGGAAAATAGCCCAAACTGCAAATGGGTCCTCTGAGAAGGATCAATCCGACGAGCACCCACTTAACAGGCAGGCACACTACCATTTGATCTACATCCCATTTCTTGATTTCTGTGTCTAACTAGTATTAATGGACAGGTCAGGACTAGTTGCTGTATACCTCTGTCACAGTGTACGTGAGTAGCATATAAAGCACATCACCCCTAATTATTGTTTTCTCCACTTTCTTTCCATCATGCATTAATAATTTAGGTAGACAGACCGCAGTTTTATGGATTACTTTCCTTTGATCGTTCTATCAATGAACCGTTCAGTTCTTTGTTATTTATGAGCCATGTTCAATGGTACTTCTTTTCAGTGATTTTGTCAATAAGGAACCAAGTTTTCGTACTTAGAGAACTGGTATGGTTTTCACTGAGTTGAAGTCGCTTGAGTTATGGGTTGTGATATCTCCTAGGATTTTATAATTGTTTGTTTGATAATAGGGTAGCATTTGTTGACTTATTCAGTGGCAGGTATATTAACAAACAGGTTTTCATATTCAGTTGAATTCGTGAGTACATGTGTTATCCTCAGACCAACCATTTTATACACACTATGTAATTGTGGTGGAATGAAAGTGTCTCGGGATTAAAATTTGATCTTTGTAGAAGAATTGTGGATATTCAAGAAGTGAGATTGAGTTTTGTGAATTCAGTTGTTTCATGTGGATTTATTTCTCAGGTTATATCACAGAGATTGTTTTTCAGGTAATGCAATTCAGGCCCGTACACAGGATTTTCTTTAGGGGGGTGCGTTTGTTAAGGCCCGAATGTTTCATTTTTGTTTTTAATGTTATTCTAGTAAATTAGCGTCAATCCAAATTTGCATTTAAGGACATCAACAGATTTAGGGGGGTGCGTGCGCACCCGTCGCACCCTTCCTGCATACGGGCCTGCAATTAATGGTTATATTTTATTTAGAATAAATATCTTTGATAGTTTATTTACTAGTGCTAAGTTAAATGATGTTTAAAGAAATTTGCAACATATTTTTACTTATCACTTCAAAATATTATTTATGGATGTAATTGTAAGAATCATATTTTGTCAAAAAACATTAAATATTCTATTTTTATTAGTTGTAGTTAGTTAATATAATTTACACGTACTGTTAACATTAGATTTAACCCTTGATAAATAAGGGAGAGGGTCTAAGTAACATGGTTGTAACCATGGCTATACCAGTGGTTTTCAAAAGGCATACTTTCATAGTGTTCCACATTCTTAAGAAAAGTGAGGGTATTCAGACCTCCTTGTACAAAAGTCAGGGGGTATTCGAAGAGGAAACTCAAAGGGTATTAGTCACTGAACAGAGCTTAAATTAACTTGAAATTGAGTTATAAAAGTAAAATACTAAAAGATGTTTAGATCACTACATAATTTTTACTGATGGAGTTATAACTGTTATAATAATTAATGTGATCAAGAATAGCAGACCCAATTATGTTCAGTCTGTGGCTGAAACTATATAAGTTATACCTCCTCTGTAAAAAAGCGGTGCATGTTTGTTTATACCACTTGTGACACATTGTCGTTACATGTTCATACCCTTCGAGCATCAGGAACTACTATACCTCCATTTCTACGTGATGTGGAACACTGCCCTTTCCCTCTCTTCTTATTACGTGATTTCGAGCATCAGGAACTACTATACCTCCATTTCTACGTGATGTGGAACACTGCCCTTTCCCTCTCTTCTTATTACGT
>JAULBS010087840.1:0-17922 GCA_032355785.1 Symmetromphalus regularis | reverse complement strand
ACATTGATATATGCACCCATTGCATTCCTCAATCATTCCACCCAGGTATGGACGTGAACATTGATATATGACCCATTCCATCCCTCAATCATTCCACCCCAGGTATGGACCTGAACATTGATATATGCACCCATTGCATTCCTCAATCATTCTACCCCAGGTATGGACCTGAACATTGGTATATGACCCATGAAGCACCTGAATATCTTGTTGTTTTTATTACCTAGATATTATTATTTTTATTATTGTCTTATTTTTATTCTACTTACAGGTGAATGCAGAATTAGAAATTCCACCAACTCGTGTTTTACAGATGGAACTTAATCCATAGACGCGAAGTGAAACTACAACTCGTTAAGAAATTACTATGAAACTTAAAAATAATGTAAAATAAAAAGAAAAGAAAATTCAGCATAAAGTTATTGTTTGCAATATAAATAACATGTTGGTATTGCCATAATGAGACCCACTCCCATGAAACTACATTTCATTAAGAAATTACTGATAAACTTAAAAATAATGTAAAATAAAAAGAAAAGAAAATTCAGCATAAAGTTACTGTTTGCATTATAAATAACATGTTGATATTTCCAAAATGTGACCCACTCCCATGAAAAGAACAAAAAGTCGCTGACTTTAATAGCCGTTACAGGCATGAATGCACATTGACCTATTTTCATCAGTTTTGAGTTTTAACATTTTTATGTTCTGTTGCCATTGTCTCATCATATATAAATGGAGAGGCACATTGCAACCAGTAAGGTTGTTAAATTTTCAATTTAATTCATGGAACGTGATAAAGTGATAGTCTGAAAATGTGTCAGATTTCTCGTTACTCAATTTCAGTAAACTTTAAAATGTTGTAACTTGACTTTGCAAGGTAGTACACTTTTGAAATTTATATCACTTTGAAGCAGGGTTCCTGTTGTTTTTCTTAACGTCAGCGACTCAAAATATTCAAATTGACACTTATTGTATCTTTTGTGGGAGCTGGCCAAAATGAGTTTTCAGTAGACCGTGTATGACTGTAGTTGAGAGTTGTTTAGTTATCAACATTTTAATCTTCCTACCAAACATACAAATTTATAATCATTAAAATTTTTATTCAGATCCCTTTAAAAATCGACATTTTAAGCAACAAAATCTTTTTTTGGGTAGGATCTGAAATATATTATTCAACTTATGTTGTATCACAACTTCACATTGCTATGTAATCCCTAGCCTTTATTAAACGTAACTATCAGGGGGAGGTAATTCAATTTCCTACGTTCAATATAGGCTAGGGATTACATAGCAAAGTTTTCTTGTGATACAACTGGTAAGTATGAATAATAATAAAAATTAGAAACAAATTTTCTAAGTTTGTGCTTTTCATACAAAAACGAAAATCTTTCAAATTGTGAATAACCCCTAGACTGAATGTTTTCAACAATAAGGACCTTTCTTTTGTGAAATTAATTGGGGTCCAAAAGATACTTGGGCCCGTTATTGAAAATAATTAGGTAGGGCCTGACCAACCCTGCTATTAATTTGTACATACGATTCATATCATTTGCCGTTGAAGTATTAAGAACATCAACTCCGTCCAGTATTTTGTTTGTACATTGTTTTGGTTTTCCCTCTCTGTATATATGGTGTGTTTGACTAAACCCATGCACTGAAATTGTAATAACCCACAGGATAAAGAAATCTTTATAAGTTAGATGTTTTATGTAGATAAAACATCACAATTCTTCATTTTATTTAAATATGGTCCAATATATATAACTGATGATTTATCTCCCTTTTCACTGTCATGGCTTCTCTGATTGTGTTAAAATAATTTAAAATAGATAAAGAATTTTTTTTTTGAAACTGTTCAAAGAATTTTGGTAAGTTGGAATCACAATCTGTATTAGAGTGAGGGGTATGGGTGGATTTTCACATCAGTTTTTATTTAAACATGGCAAATTAAAACAGTTCTAAAAAAAGAGGAGTTTTCAACATTTCCAATATCCTTGAATATTACTCGATTCTTGATGCCTTGTAACTGATAGTATGTACATGAACTTTATTATAAAATAATTTAATAATGCAACTATTAATTTTTTTTTTACAATTGGAAGTTAGGAGGGCATGGCAAGAAATAGTTAATTTTGAATCTAGTTAAGATTATAACTTGAAGATTCTTCATTCTTACGTTGTTTATTTTGTATATAATGGTGTTAGAATTAATTTATTTAAAATGCACAGTTATGTTTAAGGCAAGATTTCATCATTTTAGATGTACAAAATGCTGTATGTTTTTGCTTATTATATTTGATGTATAAAACAGGTAAAATTTAAATTTATGTGTATACTGTTACCGTATATATATATTGAATATTAACAGAAAATAAAATTACATTTTGAACAAGTTTGATATTATTTTATTTTGATAGTTTGAAGAAATTATAATTATATAACTGTTGAAGATTTCACCTATATTAATGATCTAGGTTGGGGCCCCAGAAGCCCGTGCCACCCCTCTAAATTTTGTGATTTAAAGAACATTTAAAAAAAAATAAAAAAAATTAAAGAATAAAGAGGATTCTTATGGGGCGCGACCTAAATGGATTTTTCGATCCGGTACTGGATACTTATTCCAATGAAATATGATTTGTTGTTAGGGTTTTCAAAATACTTTTTATTACCCATATGACTCGACATATCTTGGTACATATCAAAGTGTTATTTTTTTTTTTTATTTAACTTAAAATTGATAATGGGTAATAAATAGTATATAAAACTCGCTTCCATTTCACATCATGTTTATGTTCCTCGTTAAGTAAGTTTGATAGTCAGTCGCTAAAGCTCGTGACAACTGAAAATTATTTCACTCTGGACATAAACATGATACGAAATGGAAACTCGTTTAATATCCTATAAATACTAAATGTATGAACAGTAATCTGAAGTATTTGTTTTGTTTTATGACACCACTAGAGCATATTGATTTATTAATCATTGGCTATTGGATATCAAATGTTTGATTATTTTGAAGAGCCAGCCTCTAACATGTTTTGAACCACTGTCGTCAACTTCAGAGTCTGATATGGCATGTCACAAATTACAGTCCCCATCTACATCATGTGCATAGGAAATAAAGTAGTTTGTTTTATTTAACGTCGCCTCAAGAGCACATTGATTTTTATCTTATCATCGGCTTTTGGATGTCATGTATTTAGAGGAAACCCGCTCCTGCCACATAGGCTACTCTTTTCCAATATGCACGGTCCCACAGACAGGACAGCACATACCGCAGCCTTTGATGAACCAGTTGTGGATTACTGGTTGGAATGGAAAATAGCCCAAATTGCAAATGGGTCCACTGAGAAGGATCGATCCGACGACTGACCGGTTCACAGGCAGACACTCTACCATTTCAGCTACATCCCGCTCCACTATGTGCATAGCATGTTATACACTAGTAAACAAATTTTTATTTTTGATAAATAACAAGTTTTATTTAACAACGCCTCTAGAGTACATTGATTTTTATCTTATTGGCTATTTGATGTCGATATGGTCATTCTGACATATTTATTTTGTAAAAAATAATGTTTGCTTTATTTAACGATGCCTCTAGAGCCATTGATTTTTATCTTATCAGCTATTGGATGTCATACATATGATCATTCCTATTGGACGTCAATCATATGGTCATTCTGACACATTTCTTTAAATGAAACCTGCTGCCACCACATAGGCTACTCTTTCTGATAAGCAGCAAGGGATCTTTCATATGCACATTCCCACAGGACAGCACATACCATGGCCTTTTATGAACCAGTTGTAGATCACTGGTTGGAATGGAAAATAGCCCAAACTGCAAATGGGTCCACTGAGAAGGATTGATCAGATGAACGACCGGTCTTAAAAATAATAAATAAAATTGATAATTATAAATTATAATGTCCTGTGTCCACTTGGTGCCTTTTCTTCAGGTTAGCAAGTTTTCTCTCAGGACTATTTCCATATTGATAGGACTGCCAATAAATTCAACTCACTTAATTTAAGCCATTATATACTTTACTAAAAACTAAAGTATACATTTATATTTTTGTTTCATGGTGTGATCACAGTAATAGTCCATTGGCAGCAAACGTGTATAACTTGTGATATTACTGCACACACACACCTAAATGGTGTGGTTATAGAGTTCCAGAATTTGTTATGAATGAAGTCTGGTTTATGAAATAAAATTACTATTATGTGCATACTTTCTTTTTTGGTCTAGTATTTTCAAACGTTGCAAAACTAAAACCAGTTTTTTTTAATTTAAATTTCTCAAACATAGGGTCAGAGTGAGGGAAAAATTTTTACAAAATGTCTTTGGAGGGGAAAATAAAATTTGATATAAAATTAATTTTACCAGTTTTACTCATTTAACTGGTCATATACCTGCATACTTCTATATTCAACCATATGAAAAGAAATAATTAAACTTCAAAATGTAAATTTAATGTTTTTGTTTAAAACCTGGGCTATGCACCCACATTGCCTATGGTTGTTAAAATATTGTATGCACGGTTTTGTTCTCTTTTTTTCTTTTCTAGCCTTCATGACAGTCAGAAGAAATAAAATAAGCATGAATTTTCACTTTTAATTTTATACTAATTTAGCAAAATGTAGGGTTGGCAGGTTCGTGAAACGAATACTAAAAAACTGTAGCCTAAGTGTCACAAAGAGCAGGAAAAGTAATGAAGAAATAAAAAAAGACAAACGACAAATCATTCAGAGCATTTATTGCTAAGGAATGAGACGTTGTAAAAACAGCTTTAACAATTCTATATAGACGTGGAAAGGGCCCTCCGGCGATGATGGAATCTGCCATGGCAAGCTAGACAAGCAATATGTACACAGGCAATTAGTGTGTTACATGATACACACAGACGATTTAGTGTGTTACATGACACAGACGATTTAGTGTGTTACAGGGTACACACAGACGATTTAGTGTGTTACATGACACACAGACAATTAGTGTGTTACATGACACACACAGACGATTTAGTGTGTTACATGATACAGACGATTTAGTGTGTTACAGGGTACACACAGTGAAATAGGGCATCGTTCACAATTACTGTCATTTTCCTATTCATGCCCTGCATGTAATCTATACATACACAGGCCCGTGTGCGGGGCGGTGCGACAGGGACCGCGCACGCCCTAAATCTGTCGAGGTCCGTAAATGCAAATTTGGATTGACACTAATTTACTAGAATAACGTTAAAAATGAAAATAAAACATTCGGACATTCACAAACACACACCCCTAAAGAAAATCCTGCATACGGGCCTGATACAGTTAAAATTAAACTTTAAATTATTTCAATATTAAAATAAGGTTAATTAGTATACTCTTCAAAAAAGGTAGGGGAACCTGAAATATTTATGTTAATATCAACTATTAGAGCAAACGTACGGTTCTGGGCTGGTATTTTCGAAGCATTCATAGCTACAAATTGTCTTAGTGACGTCATTTTTCATGATTTTTGTATACAATGAGTACAAAAAATGACGTCACTAAGACAAATTTACAATATCGTAGTACTAACAAAGCTTCAAAAATACAGGCCCAGGTCTGTTTATGGTCTAGGACATGATAGGGAGATATGTGTGTCAGTGTCAAAGACCGCTAACCATGTTAGCGGAACTTGGTCAGGTGCTGCAAAAGGAGTGGAATAGACCCCTCAAATGGCAATTGGGAAACTCATATGCAGTATGCCTCGTCGACTGATAAAATAAATGTCAACTTTCAAATGTAACTTTTGACCCTAATCGTCCTTCAAGATCTTTGGCGGTCACAAAATCTTCTGTAATACTGAACTACCAGTTGTAATGTTTGCTCAGTTAATTCACTATTATCATATAACCATTCACCGCTAACATACCTGACAATTTTGACAATTGTAAATTCTTATTAAAGTACCCTACTTTTTTTGAAGAGTATACATCTATATACAGTTAAAATTAAATTTGAAATCATTTCAGTATTAACATAAGGTAAATTACATCTAGTATATCATATTTATGTACTAATAGTTCATACTTCAAAATGTTTTGTGTAAATAGTGGTAACTTTATATTTTAAATATAAAATTCATTGGTGTTTATTAAAACATAAAATTCATTGTTTTTTTAAACCTAAAATATATAATAATAATAAATGAAATAATAATAATTGAAATAATAATAGTAATAATAAAAATAAAAAAAATTGAAGTATAATAATAATAGCCATTTTAAGTGTGCTAATGTTAGAGGGGTGGGGGGATTTGAATATGAGTATAAATAAGAAAATACTGGTAATTGTAACAAGCCCTAACCTAGACCAAATGGAATGTCAGAAAACACGAATCATGTTTTCATGTAATGTGACAATGATAAAATTATACTGTAAACCTGTGTCAAAAGAAAATACAAACAGAAATTAAATATATTAGTGGTTTTCACGTGCACAAAATATTTCTAAAATAAGATCTGTACATTTAAAACCACATGAAATCACGTGCTATACTATTTGTTTCTACTTTTTTTAAATAAGAGATTGTTTATGATTGAACAGGTGGAACTGATTGGCATATTCACTTTATAAACCTGACCCTGTGCTTATAAAACTTTAAAACCTGGATTTAGTCCTCAACAAGTCTTTTATATGCACTTTCCCAGAGACAGGACAGCACATACAACAGCCTTTAATGAACCAGTTGTGGACCACTGATTGGAACAAAAATAGTCCAAACTTCAAATGGGTCTACTGAGAAGGATTGATCCAATGACTGACCACTTCACTCATAGCCAATTGTAGAACACTGGTTGGAATGGAAAATAGCCCAAACTACAGATGGGTTCACTGAGAAGGATCGATCCAATGACCGCCTGCTTCACTGGCCGATACATTTCAATAACCTATTAATAACCCAGACATATACAATTACTCCAAAAAGTTCTATAAACACAGGGCCTGGGCTTTTCAGTTTCAAAACCACTGAAAAAACTACTTAATTTTCTCTAACAAAAGGACTTCCTGTATGCATATTAAACAATCATGGTAATAGATATTCACGAAAAAGCCTCGAAGCAGAGAATATTTTAGTATAGATCTGTTATAAAATGGTAACAATGAATGACATGGAACGTACGCGAAATTGCACTAATGAATTTTAATGAGATACTAATACATTGTATATTGTAAAAAAACGTCACCCAAAACTAACACCTTTCGCACGTGTACAAGTAAAAGTATATAATAAATAACATTTTATATACACGGAGGGCATAAAATTAGCTTGGATGACCATAAAAAATCAACAAAAAAATAAAAACCTTGTACAACAAGGCCAATATTTACACTGTATAAAATTTCACACATTAAAAACATTTACATTTTCTGATCCTACGTGGAATTTACAAGCGTACAGAAAATAGTACACACAAAATACATACAGAAAACAAATATATGCATGAGCTTCACGTCAATCGAAGAGACCACAGGAAAATTGTAGTCTTATCTGATTAACATGGTTATATTTTTAATGACATAGAAACTTTCTAAACATAGTAAAACAATGAATAATTTCTAGGAAGCTACTATTGCAGGGACGGTACAGATGGTACGGTGGTACTTCTTAAAGAGGAACGGTCTGACAATACCACTTTTTTTTTTCCTTCTTTAAAAAAATCTAGATGTAGACGTTAGTCGCTGATCATTGAAAAACCCACCCTTCTACAAGCAAATTATAAACCACAACCACAAAAAAACAACGTTGGACGTCATTTGTGCCGAGCCAGTGCCGTCATGATATGATCATACGTATTAGTTTTGGCAATCTGGATCCATACCACTATTTTTTTACACTGTTCCGTCCCTGAAATGTATGACTATGCTACAGTCATCTACAAAGCTTATAGCTGTTTTCTCTAAATTATTATCAGGCACAAAATAAGATTTTATATCTAAACAATTTACTTGTTAGTCGAACGTCTGAAGTTTATTAGTAAAGGTTCTGTGTAGCAATCATTTCAGAGTAGTTTTTGAAACTTATTTTGCATCACAGAAGCCACTGTGTCAACACTCTTTTGTTAAATGAAACCTCCAAGATGTTCAGTTAATAAAAGCCATAGCACCAATAAAAACATGACACAACATGGCTA
Source organism: Symmetromphalus regularis (assembly GCA_032355785.1). Lineage (NCBI taxonomy): Eukaryota > Metazoa > Mollusca > Gastropoda > Neomphalida > Neomphalidae > Symmetromphalus > Symmetromphalus regularis. The sequence goes on along the minus strand of JAULBS010087840.1, from coordinate 9,742 downwards.
CTTTATATAGATGTACAATGGATTTTGGTAATATGCCATAGCTTAAAAGAATTTAAACAAATTGCTAACTTCAATGCTAATGTATCAACTGCAAACAGAAAATAAAAAAAAATAAAAAAGTGTTTTGGACAGTGTTATGTTTTCAACTGTTTGACAGTCAACATGGTTACATTTTCAAATGTTTGACAGTCAACAGTGTTACAAGTTCAACTATTTTACTGTCAAAAGGGTTACATTTTCAACTACTGGACAGTCAAAAGTGTTACATTTTCAACTATTTAACTGTCCACAGTGTTACATTTTCAACTATTTGATTGGCAACAGTGTTACATTTTCAACTATTTGACTGGCAACAGTGTTACATTTTCAACTATTTGACTGGCAACAGTGTTACATTTTCAACTGTTTGACTGGCAACAGTGTTACCTTTTTAACTGTTTAACTGTTGCTAACAGTGTAAAGTTAATACTAAAAATTTGTCACAACACAATATCCAAAGATATATGGAATGGATTTATTTAATGAAAGTATATTACATTGGAATGATCATAAAATCTTAAAATGCAATAGCAAAAAAAACACAATAAAAATAAAACTTTGTAATGAAACACGCAAAGTTATGTTACTTTTGTAACAAGTTCACAACTGTCACAACCACAAACATTTACATGATTTGATTGGTTAAAACCTCTTAACAAATACTGCTTTCTATACTAGTCTCTCTATTATCACATTGTAAACTCGGACAAACAGCAGTTGATTTCTGGAATGTCTTTCAGTTTATTATAAAATACAGTTTTGAATAAAAATTAAAACAGAAATAATATGAAATAGGTTGGCTGGGGAATTGTTTTTGCTTTGCTTTTTATTTAATTCCTGTTTATATAAAAAAAAAAAAAAATTGTAATTTCATATTTAATAAACAGATCTTAATGAACTTCATTGTTTTATCAGTTTAGTTTTCATATACAGAATGGATATTAAAAAAAAGTAAAAATACAATATAATTTTTAAAATCTAACTATTAAAACTCAATTTTAATAATATTTTAATAGTGTATGTCTTGTTAAATAATAAATACATTTTGTGGTGTCTATTCCATTAGGGTCCCAAACATTTTGAACCCTTAACTGATTGAGCAACTAAGTATGTAGCTTTTTAACACGATCTGTAAAATTTAAATACATTTACAATTGATGAACAATGTTTCTGTGGAAAACCAAATCTTTTGCATTCTTAAAATTGTTGGGGGCGGTTTAGTGAATTAGGAGAGGGGATGATGATAAAGTAGTTTTAATAAATAAGGGTGTGGTTTTAATTGAGTGGTTTTAATTAATGAGGGGAGTGGTTTTAATTATGGGTGTGGTTTTAATTATTGAGGGTGTGGCTTTAATGATGGCCATGGTTTTAATTAATGAGGGGAGTGGTTTTAATTTATGAAGGGAGTGGTTTTAATTTTTGATTTGTTTTAATTAATGAACGGAGTGGTCTTAATAAGGGTGGTGTTAATAATTAATAATAGGTGTGGTTTTAATGACAAGTATGTTATATTTTGTTCACTTGTCATTCATTTTTATTTTTAAAAAAATGTTTACGACATGCTTTATTTCAACATTTTGGAATTGTTCATAGATATATTCAAGCACCATTTTTGGATAACACAGACTGAAATGGTTGGGAGAAAAAAACCCCATAAAATTTGTCTTCAAGTTGATGATGAAATTCACAGAAATTAAAAACAGTATTTTATAAAATGGCTAAAAATATCTGACGTTCATATTTCAACACTTAACAAGTACAGAGATTTCAGGAATACAATTAACTCTTACCACCTCTGAAGTTGAACAGATTTATTCATCCTTGATACAGCATAACACACTTATCCTTAGAGGTTATAGGGTTAAAACAGAAAAATTGACACAAAAATTTAAGCCCAATGCCTGCATCATACTGCTGCGTAGTTTAGAAAAAACATAACTTTTTAAAATTTAAATAAAAATAACTAAAAATTCACACAAAAATAAGCTGTCATTCGTTTTAATTTTATCATATGCATACTGAATGAAAAAGTTCATATTGCATATTTTTTAAAAATAAATTGCAACATTTACCTGAATAATTCTTGTTCTTAGCCACCAGAAAGATAATAAAATAAACTTTCTAGACAGTTCCAGAATTATCATAAAAAATAAACTGGTTCCCATGACGACAGATGAAAAATTAATATAACCACAAATAGTAGAAAAATATTTCAGGAATTGTTAACATACAGATTCCTTTTTTTAACTTTATATTTTTTATTTATATAAACCTATATTCTCTTCCGAGCCCCACAAACACGTGCACACACAGACACGCAAACATACACACATATATTTATCTCCTTACCTAACCACTGAACTACTTCATTTTATTTTTAAAAATATTTCCAAATTTTTATAATATAAAATTTAAAAATGTGGTTTTCATACAAATGGAATCATTCTGTTGGTCATTCATACTTTCATCGACCAATCACCAACCTTCCAATTGAATCATTGTATTGGTCATTCATACTTTCATCAACCAATCAACAACCATTCAATTGAAATGATTCTATTGGTCATTCATACTTTCATTGACCAATCACCAACCTTTCAATTGAAATCATTCAATTGGTTATTTATACTTTCATCAACCAACCATAATCATTCTTACAGGGGCATACTAAATACAGCACTTCATTATCATGACATCATGCTACACTTCAGACTGTCCAATATTGGACCTGACTTCATTAGGCTGGTAAGACACTGGGGGTGGAGGTTTCCGCTGCGCGTACTGTCCGATGAATGACCCATCCTCGTTGAATTTGCCGGTGTCGATGTCACCGCCGTACTCCATCAAACTGGCATCATCTTCATTATCGCTGAACTGATCGTCGTCGAGACTGTCTGGGTTAATTTTTGGTTTACTAGGATAGTCATCATCAGGATCTCTGAAACATATATGTATATATATATATATATATATATATATACTCAGAAACACTATTGAAAGGTCACCTTTAAAATACCAAAGGTTGAATTTCACCAAGGCATTGACGCATTTTAGGTGAAGGAAAAAAAAGCTGAAAATTTGTTCAGTAATAAAAATCAGGTTCGCAAAAATTTTTCAAGCCTTTATCTAATGATTTTGTATCGAATTTCCAGTCAACTACACGAGAAGCTATGCTTGAGTTGAAACCGGATATGGGTCTGAGAAGTGTAAAAGAACCTCTCATTGGATGATATAAAGTATCTGACCAATCAGATCATTTGTCGCAACAGGAATTGTCAATATCTAAGTGCAGAAAAAAACGGAACGGAAACGAAAAAAATCCGGTTTTTGATAGTTCTAGAAAAAACTGACCTGACATTTAGAAATTGGATTTCAGTGAAAAGCAGAATTCAGCTTAAAAGCGGAAAAAAATCATGTTTGTGTTCCACCCTGTTCCTTTGGCCTCTCAGTTTCACTTCTAACGCAGGCAAATATTGCAGTGCTCTTTTTTCCTGCTTGCCTAGGTGCCCTTTCATGAGCATAGTTGGTCGTCAAAACAGCAGACTACGTCATCAATTAACAAGCATGAACTTAACTCAGAAATGTTAGTTGACAAGACAACAAAGACATTTCACGTTTTTGCCTTAATGCCCCATAGGAAACTCACATTTGATGCTGTACTCAAAATTGCCTTGGTGTCTTGATTCCTAGGAATTCAAGGTAATAATCGCTCTGCCCCCCAATCACTGAAGTTCGACCCCTGTAACACTTTATTGACTGGTATGGAAATAATTATTTTGTCTCTGCCAATCAAACTGTCCTACAACAACCAATTTGTGCCAGACATTAAAGAAAATGTTGATGTGAAACAGTTTAATACTCACAATTTAAAAAGCAATATAGAAATTAGATTTTAAAGTGTATGCTTTTTTCTCTCTTAAATTTAGGCTTAACAGTTGAAAATGACTATCAGTGCTAGTAGTGTATAAAAACTTTGTACATTTAATTTTATATTACCTCCCTTAGGAGGAAAGACTTTTTATAAACTTTTTGTTTATGTATGCTTAACTGGCGATCTAGCACCATGTGTATCTGTTTCATACCTCAAGGCACAAAATAACCGGTGTTGCATCACAATTTGCGATGGAAATAAAACGAACTGCAAGTCAAACTTATCTGTTCAAAGCAAAATGCGAATCACCACCTTTTCATGGTCTTTATTGAATTGTTCCTTGTGTTCACTACATTACTATAATGCCAATGAATTGATGACATTGCACAGTTAAAGAGTTCAGTAATGTACTCTCACAAAGCTTGCTAGAAGTGGCCCGTGAATTGTTGGAAATTATTGCTACACATTTTACCAAAATTGCTAATCATCTTTTAACATTGGTTAGCAATTAGGTATCTAAGTGAAACAAAAAATGTTGTGCCTTGTACATTTGAAAATTCTCATGGGGGAGACTGCGCAAAATCAGTTTTCATGCCATCCATGTGCTCGTTCAACAAAAGTTTATCAGTACTAAAATTTTATTGCACCATAAAACATGAAGAAAATGTAAGTAATCAGCTGTATTGTTGACGTTTGCGGTGATGAAAGTGATCAGCTGGTAATGGCGTCGTTTAAATTTACCTCCAAAGACCCGGATGTAGGTATTTTTGCGCTTTCACAGTAATAGTCCCATGCATATGGCCTGTAATATACCCCACAAGGAGAGCCACCTGTAGGTGATTTACCGATTTTCACGCTGGCGGGATATAGTGGTAGATTTATTTAAAAGCGGGAGGTCGGGAGAGGTACTTTAAATCGGGAGGCTCCCACCTAAATCAAGATACTTGACATGTATGCTGTTTTGAGCTATCACATTAGGATAATATCAGTTCGTCACAGTCAATGAAAAAAGTTAGGGGTACTGGTATACCAGAGCAGGTTCCAAGCCTTATTTCAAGTGATGGATGGACTATCAACTTTCTAATAGTAGACGTGTTTTCTGGACAATGTTCATTTTGTCATCGTTAGTCCTCTGGAGTTTAAAAAGCCATATTATGCAATGATTTCAGAATAGAGAAGTTTAAACTGTTGGAAATGACTATATCATAGTATTCTGGGGTTTAGAAGCCGTATTAGGCAATGCTTTCATGATAGATATATAAAACATTGGAAATGACTATATCAGTGGTAGGCAGTGTATAAAAACTTTGTATATTTAGTTCTCGATTATAGTCAGTTTTACTAGAACTGTTAATTTACACTTGAAACAAACTTACGCTCTGGACAAGTCGTGGAACCCGCTGTCGGCCAAATCCTTCTCTGGGTCAAGATCTGCAGCTCTCTCTTTCTTGTCCACTGAAAAATAAAAAAAATAATTATTCATTATATTTAATGCCATTTTATTTCATACACAATCCAGTGCCTTTTATCATCTTAGTATTCAATTAATTTTTTAATCATACACTAAAATATAACTCGGTTTATTGTAAATAATTGTATTTATTTATTTATTGTTCATTTGTTTTGTTTAATGAAAGGGAGCGGGATGTAGCTCAAACGGTAGTGTGTCTGCCTGTGAACCGGTCAGTTGTTGGATCGATCCTTCTCAGTGGACCCAATTGCAGTTTGGGCTATTTTCCGTTCCAACCAGTGGTCCACAACTGGTTCTTCAAAGGCCGTGGTATGCGCCATCCTGTCTGTTGGACGTTGCATATAAAAGACTCCTTGCTGCTTGTCGGAAAGAGTTGCCTATGTGGTGGTAGCGGGTTTCCTCTATATACATATGTCAGAATGACCATAATGATTAACATCCAATAGCCGATAAGATATAAATCAATGTGCTCTAGAGGCGTCGTTAAATAAAACAAACTTTACCTTTTTTTGTTTGTTTGTTTAATGACACCTCTACTTATTTATGTAATTAACAGGGTTATCACTTTAACAGGGTTATTACTTTATCAGAAAAGCCCATTTAAAATCATGTTACTATTCTTATACTATCAAGTATAAAATCAAAATACATTTATCAAATGGCGATCACAAAAATCAGAAATATTCAATATAATAAGGAATTCTTTGACAATTTAACTTAAATGCTATAACAGATGTAAAAATAGTATATGGTTAAACTCACGTTGTTATTTTGCAATTATTTCACAAAAAGTTAAGATCCACTATGATTTTTAGTACTTAGGAAGATAAAAATTAAGCTTTCTACATTTTCTTAATATGCAATTAACCAGACATTGCAAAGAAACATGCAATTAAAAGAAATTCTTTGTATATATTTGCATAGAAATGGTTCTGAACAGTAGATTATGCAAATAACAGGAAGATGCTATTATAAAGAATGCAATTAAGTGGAAGTGACTATATTACCAAAGTATCAAAGACTAAGCATTAACATTTGAATGACAGCGCAGGGATAGAAATTAAGGCTCACCCCCTCGCCCAATGTGAATATAAATCGCTGGGGGAGAGTAAATCCTTACTGACGCTAGTCCCCCGAGCCAGTAGATATTTTTTCCAATCTTGTATTAAGAATTTGCATTATTTTCAGACAGTAGCTGTCAGACTGATAATTTGCCGATCATACCTGGTATACACATTTATTTAACCAAAATATCTGTAATTTGCGTTATTGATCAACCCAATCTTAAAACCAAAATGGGGGGACTAATGAATGATTTTTTAAAGGCTACTTGTCCCACAGATGAGTGAAAATAATTTCTTGATATCTACCCCTGTTACGTAATATATAAAAACTGCTAACGTACAGGGATAAACGCCTTCCTGTTTTTTGCGTTGGCAGATGATGCAGATGATGATGATGACAATGATAAGAATGATGAGAGCAACGATGAGCGCAATCCACCACAAGTCAACCTCAGCAGCTACGACCGGCCCAACCACTGAAACAAAAACATAAACATGTGATTATCACCCATATGGCTCAACATACATGTATCTTGGTACATATCAAAGTGTTACGTCCAAGTACTACGTCATACTGGTACGTAACACTTTTGATGTCATACGATGTCATATTATTTTGCATTGTTTGTTTCCAAGAAAAGGAAAACGATTGGTTTCATTTTTTTCTTTCTTAAAATTTAACTTAAAATTGATAATGGTTAATAAATAGGTTATTAAACTTGCTTCCATTTTGTCTCATGATTATGTCCCCCATGAAATAATTTTCATTGTCATGAGCTTTAGCTTGTGACAACTGAAAATAATTTTCACTCGAGACATAAACATGATACAAAATGGAAACTTGTTTAATATCCTATAATTACATTATCAACCAATAGGATTTCACTGTAACTATTATTTCCGGTAGCAAGTCGGTACAGTGCTGGAAAAAACAATGGAAGCAAAATTTAATTTCCCCTTAAGTTAAAAAATGCTAACTTTGCCACTCTAATCTGCAGCAAATGAGAAACCTCTTAGAATTTATTTTTGCACGTCTTTGAACATATGTTTAACAGAACACATGTTTAACATACGTTTAACATATGAGTATTTACAGTATTTCTTTCCCTAATAATCAACAAGATGTCGTTAGCAGTGATAAAACATTTGTCTAAAGTAATTAGAAAAGCGGCCTTTGTATGATTTTAGGTATGCTTGATCCGGAAATGTATAATTAATATTTAAAAAATCAAATTAAATATACCTTCTTTAGCAACCAAGATGGTGTCCATAGCAACAGTGAAACTTATAAATATCTACAGAAGACCTTTCCATGTCATTATGTATGTCATTAACATGCGTTTAACATTTATATGAAAAAACCCATCTTTTTATCATATGTTTAACATACGTTTGAAACATACATCCTCCTATTTACATGAAAAAAATATGTTCATGAATGTACGTTAAACATACAGCATTATTTTTGCTGGATATTATTCTAACATAGGTTAATGTTTTTGAAGTGAAATTAACAATTCTCTTCTGAAAGAAAGGTAAATTTTCTAATATAAGAGGCATGTGCGTCTAGTCATAGGGGTGCAACGATACAGCCTAAACAGTATTGTGATATATTGTGATACAGCAAACCCATATTAAAATACAGTTTGATTAATTACCAAGATGTGATATAGTCATATTTTGATACTATCACACTAATTATCTGAACCGAGTAGATCTGTTCCAATTTCTGATGAAAAAAGATAATATATAGACACAGTCAATTTTTATGTTTTAATTAAATTTATTTTTCTAACTTGCTGTCATAGTCATAAGTTTTATAGGATAATGGATACTCATTAGGTAGATATATTGCGATAGACGAATCATATCGCAGTATGCATTGCTCTCGGCATGTATTGGAATATACCAGTATACCGGTAAATCACTAAATCCCTATCTAGTCAGATTTCAGAAATAAAACTCTTTGAGTAAATAACTACCTGGAAGTTCTTTGAGAATAACCATAGTCGTGACATTGAGTCGATCAAAATCATAAAAGACCTCCCTGATGTACGTCCCGTTAATAGTCCGGTATTCCTCATCCGTCAACGCCGATGTGTTGATGTACGCTTCAAGCGTCGTCGAGTTATAGGTCACGTGATCCGGTGCATCGTTTTTCTTGTACTCCTGTCCCTGGAAATGCCATTTGTATTTGAGGTCAACACCTTCTTCCGTACTAGCCCTGACGGTCAGTAAGACGATGTCACCTTTTGTGATCTCCTGCTTCTCTGGCGGTCGTTCATTGATTGTAATAGGCACTAGAAGAGAAATAAAGAAAAATTAATTAAATAATACTTTGTGACAAATGGCAATGCTGCTGTAAAGTTTGGAGTTTTTTTTGTTTTTTTTTAAAACTACATAATTATGTTTCAGACTGTTTATTTTATCTTTCAAAATAATTCTGTTATTGTCACATATTTGGTTTTGCATGAACAGCGATGATATACCACAACCTTTGAAAAAACTTTGTGGAAAACTGGTTTGGTGATTCAGAAACTTCTCAGTAAATCTGCTTCATTTTTCAACAGCAGCAAGGAATTTTTTATATGCACTTTCTCACAGAGAGGAGAGCATATGCCACAGCCTTTGATAAATAAGTTGTGGACCACTAGTCGGTGTAAGTGGTATATGTCTACCCACTGAGCCTTGTGGAGCATTGACACTGGGTTGGAACCCACCTTGAGATTAAAATTCCCATTTTTTGACTGAGATTTGATCCTAGTACCTACCAATTCGGATAGCAATAAACCATATCGGAGAAAGAAAAGTTTGTTTTATTTAACGACGCCTCTAGAACACGCTAATTTTTACCTTATCATCGGCTATTGCATGTCAATCACATGGTCATTCTAACATTTATTTTAGAGAAAAGCTGCTGCCACCACATATATATGCCCCTTCCCAAAGACAGGACAGCACACACCATGGCCTTTAATGAACCAGTTGTGAAACACTGGTTGGAACGGAAAATATCCCAAACTGGAAATGGGTCCACTGAGAAGGATCGATCCTACGACTGACGGTTCACAGACAGACACACTACTGTTTGAGCTAGATCCTGCTCCAGTTTGCAATGGCTTCGTGAAAAGTGTTTGACTTGGTCTTATAGTACCATATTGTTTCTACTGGCTGGAACAGAAAATAGCCCAAACTGGAAATGGGTCCACTGAGAAGGATTGATCCTACGACTGACGGTTCACAGACAGACACACTACTGTTTGAGCTAGATCCTGCTCCAGTTTGCAATGGCTTCGT